>NW_019059645.1:2662991-2673517 GCF_000696155.1 Zootermopsis nevadensis | reverse complement strand
CCCCCGGGCAAGCGGTCCCCCCAGCCACTGTGCTGTTAAGAGAGAGCGCAGTTTTCACTGACTTCCTTCGCCGCATGATATGACATGGCTGATGAAATCATGGCGAAAACGGTGCAGGTACCGTCATAACATTTCCTGATTTCATGTTCATGCAGACACCACGTGATCGAATTGTATGCTGCCGAGCCCTTCAAGGGCATAGCACGTTGTAACGTATTCCTCAAAACGGCTTTCACAAGATCGGTTTACAAGGCATTTCCTCGTCAAAATTCTGCACACAATCCCTGCCTCCCTCAGCCTCCTGGATTCCGCCACCGTAATAGTAACGGGCGACACAGACTGACATTCGTTAAAAGCAGCGCGCAAAGTCTCGCATCTCCGCCATGTTTATAAACGGAAGTAAATGTTTTATGCAGAACCTGTACGCGGCTTGGCGTCCGAAACCAATGCCAAGTCTGACGAGAATCTGTCAGACGCTACAGCAGGTAGTAACAGGGACACGAACAGACGTCGGTGACGTAAAAGAGTAATGCAACAAATTACAAGATAAATAAACTGCTAATTGCGTTCACAGCAAGTGGGCACTGAGACAGCTGAACTCTTCACCGCAATGCATCGACACAAAGGCGGCTGAAAGACGTCAAATGCGAAAGGTCGCATTTCGAAAGTAGGTCATCCACAGTCCAAAACTCAATCGCTCGCCCTGCTATTGCAATAGTCAAAACTAATTGGTCTCGGAGACGCGTACTTATTCCATGAACACGACGCCATGATTAGACTTAACACGTTACTTAATTTTCAACGCGTCATAAGCAATATTTAAAACGTACTTTATGAGAGAAAAGCATTGTGGGTACAGCACGAGAGACAGCCTGCAATGTCTGCAAACACAACAACCTCGTTCCGGCTACTTGCATAATTTAAGGAAACATTAGCTGAATTTAGTTATAACAAGCAAAGTTGGTAATACTGCTGGGGTTTCGCACGGTACAAGAATCTAGGTTAATTGTGAGACATAATGTAACTGTGTATCATTAGCACACATCTGAGAAACTGCAGTCTTCAACCAAACGAGCACCGTTCTCCAGCAAGAGGAATACAAGCAGACGCCAATAGCTATTTAGAGACTTATAAAAACTAAAGGATTCTGTTATGAGAAACTTCTGACACACTTCGGCAGTATCTTTGTCATTCATAAAACTTACCAGCGTATTTTCAGTATGTCTCAGCTAAAGCTCTGATTTCGGGTTCTCAAGGCGACAACCGACGTTTCAGAAGAACCTACGTCTAATACCTCCAAAATCCGAGTGCTGACATCACCCTAATGACGGAGGATCCACTAGATACCTTCGTTAGTTGATGAAGCGTGCAGTAATAATGATCGTGCGGCTTCCGTTCCCCTTGAGACAACATCAAGACCAATCCAAATACAGAAGTTCATCAGCTCTGGACTACCCTTCATCCCTCTGTCTCATCGCATTAAGCTGCAGGCGAGGGTGGCCACCCTCGCCTATCAATATCGCGTGGTACAGGCCGCGATCGAGAAGCCACCCCCGAGCGACAGGCTGAAGGCGAAACACCGCCTGTTGCAAGGCTTGCGTTCGCGTCATTTGCAAAGACATCTCTTTTCGTGGTGGAGGATGTGGGAACTCGAAACCGCTCAAAATAACGACTAGCAAACGTAGCTGTTAGCGAACCAGTGTCGTATTCGGGAGGTCCCGATCTCAAACTTCACCTCTGAAGAAGGACATCCCGATATCAGCCGTGGATTTCCTCAGAACTTCGATGGCATGCCCGGGATAGTGACATGATATAGACCACCGGCCCTCTCCAAGTCATCGTTCACCGCATTCCTCCGCGGTCAGTTCTGTGACCGCGGTCGGCGAGTCAACGACCGCTTCTGGGAACCGACGAGATCGTCTCTGTAATTGCCGAGTGTTCCGCCAGGATGCACACACAACTCCACGTTACAGACTCGATGAAGCTCCAAAATCTGCTCCTCGCATCAGACCTCATTATTTGTTTACTCACTGCATTCAGAAATCTTCTGCTTACCGATACAAGCGGCATTAGGGGTACCACACAAAATGGCAAGCTCTACACACCCTCACTACTTGACGGCTGCCGAATGGTTGCAGCACACAACAGCTTTGCAGTTTCAGGGGTCGAATCTCGGCCCGTATATCCGTTACCATGAATGAGACATTTCGTGATTTTTCTAAGCCCCTCCAGGCAACGCCTTAAAACACGCCAAGATAAATTTCCTCCACATCCCTTTGAAGCCACTCGAGTCTACAAGAGCCAGTCTTGGCACTTGGAAGGTCGTTAAATTTTCATATCTTTGCTGATAGAGACTGTTAGCTTTCGTCTGCAGCCGAACGAACTACAAATGGCTTCACTACCTTATGGGGCGGTATGTAATTGGCACTCTCCATCACGTATTATTAGCACGGCGAAATTGGCGGAGCATGTAGCACGGGTGGGAGAGATGAGAAACCCAAGGGTGGGTTTCACTGAAGACCACAATCAACGAAACAAAATCTAAATCGGGCAAGTGTTCCGCGAGTTCGTATCGGAGAACTAAAATTGCCTATAAGCGTCTTCAGTTCTTGTACAAATTTGATGACAGGAGATAGATTTCCCTTGTCCAGCAGCCGTACCAACTCACTCTCTGCTGGCAATTTTACAGCTGCTGCAACTGTTACAGCAAAAATTACCACGTATTTCTTTTTTTCTGTCCCGCCGAGGGCGCTGAGACAGTGACGAGCCGCTACACTGCGACAAAAAGATGCTGTAACAGGATCAGACGCGAGACGCAGAGCTGACGTAAGAAAAGGAGGCAGACAGATGACAACTTCATCGCTGGGAAGGCGGGGGGTGGGGTGGGGGGCGACATTAAGAATAAAATAAAAATAAAATTGCATTAAGATTGTCATTTTGTCAGAGTACAATACTCTCTGCTCCTCAAAGAACGAATTAAGAGGAAAACGTCTGTCTGCAGCAGCCGTTTGTCTCAGTGCAACGCAAAACTCCGCGTGTTTCATTTGTTTCCAGAACTCAGACAATTACGATCGCAGAAATGTACACACATAATTAATAAACCGGAATCCCCAATTTTGTATCAAACTTTTTTTTTAAAAAAATATTTTTATAACTTAGGCCAAGTATTTACGGCACGAAACGTCATATTTGCCGAAGGGCTGCCTCCTTCCGAATCCATCTGAATAACTTTTCAAGTGTTGCCCCCGAAGCACTTGCCAGCCGCTCGACTCATGTAAATACCTCGGAGCATTGACGCGATGTTGACAAAGATCCTGCAACCACAAACAACCCCTGCACCATAGGCACTACACACTACACACTGCACCTCACGACAGGTCCAAATCGATCCATTGCTCACTAAGTGTGTGGGCAGACATCGGGAAGGATTCGGCGAGGTGCGGACTTGGGTCATGGATGTGAGATCCGTGTCATCTTGTCGACGCAAGAAGTCACTCTTTGACACTCTTGAGACAACAACCAGGAACGTCCAGTTTGAATGCAGACGGGCAGTGCGCTATCGGAAAGAGGCCGTACCGCTCAGAAAACAACACAGTACGCCGACATGCTTGCTTCTTTACTCTTCTGATTGTTTCTGTTAATAGCGGCTTCTTTAGATCTGAGGTTCTCTCAGCGGCGAGTTTGAAGATGCTGGGTGCTTGCGCCATGTGGCCAGGACGATGACGATCGCCCTGATTATGGTGGCAGCAAGCACTTCTGAAACGTCGGTGAACTTCTACCAGACTACACGGCGCAACAACCCGGAAGACGGCAGCAGTTTCCCAAGCAAATATTTCCGCCGATCTACGGACGTCCCGCTTAATTCGGAAGTACCTGGCTCGCAGGGCGTCCAAGGGAAAGACGACTATTAAATATGATGGGAAAGAAACGTAAAACGAAGCGGTCGTGGCATATTACAACAGCTAAATCATCTCGGTATTTTTTTTTCGAAGAACTAAGAAACATCAAAAATGCTTAGCTTATCGAGAAATTCTCCGCCTTTAGTGGAACGTGAAGATTCACAGTTGTGTTCAGACAAATCCGCCATTGATATCCTGAGATGGGTGTAACCAGTCTTCACACCTCGTTTACTTTGGATCCATCTTAATGTTATCCTACCATCCACACCTAGATCTAACGAGCGGTCTCTGACATTCGCATTAAATAACTTCCCTGATATAATCACCGTGACCCCAACAGCATAAATTTTGAAGTTCCTCACTATGTAATTTTCTCCGTCCGCCTATTACATCCTTTCTCACTGTGGTATTCTAAGAGACGAGAAACGAATTTTTACACCGAGGCAAACCAACATAAAAAATTGTAACTTCGTTACGCATATTTTAACGACCAAGTGCTTATTATTTGTATTATTTGTTTAATGGCGCATTTTTAAATACGGAATGGGATATGACGATGTCATAATGTGTGAGTCAAGAGGTCTCTGAAAAGCTATTATACCGCTTACTATCGCGATGTCAATGGGAACGCAGTTTAGTGCGTGTACCAGTCCACAGACGGGATTCGAAGCCGAGACACTCCGAAAGCAGCATCTCGTCTCTGCCAGCCAATGGCGACTTCCTCTCCTTGACTTTCCTCTAACCTTCAAACCAATTTTTATTTCCTCCTAGTTACTTAAGTCAGATAACATTAAAATGAAAGAGAGAAACCTTTGCTGCGATGAGGGTCTTTATCAGCTTCTTGTGCATTGAACAGCTTTGATATGATGAAAAGGTCAACACTGGCGAGGCGCTTTGCATTCGTCTGCTGTCTAGCGATCAGTTCCCTTTCCAAACCACAGAGGGGCGTCTGAATCGATCTGTACGGAAGCTCCAAACAAATGCAACCGAGACGGACAACATGAAAAACTTGTCCACACAAACGAATCTCCCTTCGTTTCGCTTCCCAGGATCACGTCGTCCGTGTATCTACTCCGGGCTCTAGGTCATTGATGGCGAAATCCAGTCCCGCCTACCGCTCACCTCCAGATCAGGCAGGTTAGCACAGACGTCCAATCTTCTTCAGCCGAATAACAAGACAGCGCCTTTATATTGGCCGCTACCGATACCAGTTCATCACGCATGGCGTTGACAATTTCAGGGGTAAAACTTGCTGCTTCTAAGATGAATCGCAAGAAGCCATAAACCACATTAACAGAAGGTAAAAACGCTTGGGCGAATAATTTTCCATTCAACTCGTTCTATTACGTCTCAACGTTAAACAGATTCCGACAATTCGGCGTAATTTTACGCTGAAACTTTCTTTCTCCGGACTACAAACATTTTCCGCCACACAATTTTTCTTTTGATTCACGTTTCGTTTCCAAATGAGGGGGGGGGATAACATGGGCGAACCCTGCAGCACGCATGGCGGTGACTCAACTACATACAGAATTTGTTGTAAAACCTGAAGGGAAGTGACCACGTGGCACAACTAGACACAGGAGAAGAACTAAACTTAAGCTAACTTAAAGCAAAAGGTTGTCAACTGTTTGAGGGCAGGGGGCTGTGACTGGCTGTTGTATGAGCTCCAGTAGAAGCATCATTATTACTAAAAGTAAATAGCACTGCCATTTTTTATCACTTGTCGTTACTACACCAGAAAGATAAAAACAAGTAGCACACATTTTAGTAATAAAATCTAAAGGATAATATTAAAGTGACTATCAGAGAAAGTGTGTGAAAAGTAAAATGAATTAAAACTGCTCGAGACAGAATTCCTGTCTTTTGTAAACACGGTGATGAATCTCTGGGTTCCATAAAAGGCGACGGATCTGTTGCCCAGCTGAGCGAATGTCGCGTTCTTCAGGAGAACTGCCCTCCACGGAGGTCGCTGGCTTCGTCGGACCGTCTGTGCAGGGCGATCGAGCACACAGACAGCGTTCTGCCCCAGTGGCTGAGCGTTATTCATCACACGAGCCTAACTCGATGTGACAGGTTCGTCTTTGCCCACCGGGAGGGGACTCTGATCAGACCGTCACCCTGGCAACCTCTGTACGTACGTCAGCCCGACACGCACTATCTCTTCCTTATTCCTCCTTCCTGCCCTCCTTTCTTCACGGCACTTCAAACCTCGTTATTAACTCTTATCATTTTCCGTTCTGTTTTTGTTCCAATTCGTCCGCTCTCCTCCTGTCGGCCTCTGGAGTACAAAACCTTCGCTCTGTCGCTTTCTAAGTTTCGCGATTCCTTCCGCGGATGTGTCCAGTTTCATCGCCTTCTTGCACGAAGTTGTTTCTTTCTTAAACTCGTATCGCCGTTCAACTCCGTTTTAAAGTTATTTATTAAGCTGTGGCTCAACCTGTACACCGTTCCTCAATTTCTTGGACTTGCCTTTTACGTCCCATCGTTTCAAGACTTCATCGGCCTCTCTTTCAACATCACGCCTTCCTCCCTCACTCACTCCCACCCTCCTTCTTACCGCTGTTTTGCCAAGCTCCTGCTTCCTCGCCCCTTTATTCTCTGCAAATTGGCAGGTCACGAGAAGCGAAACTATTGACAGCAGATATCAAAACCCGAGCGTCTCTATTTTCTCTGATTTACAAACTCGAAACATTCGCATGAAAAATGACAAACAAAAACTTCACGAAAACGTCATAACCTGTTGTCTTTCAGCAGAATTAACAAGACTGAAGAATGCATGATCAGAAGCTTTGACGGCGGCTGAATTCTTATCGGGCTAGCAGACGTGTCAGGTGGCTGTATGGAGAAAACGCCAAAGTGTCGAGAATTATCTTCGTCCTCGTCCTCAGGGTACTGACTACCCTGAGGACGAGGACAAAGATGGTATCTGCCACGTGTGCTCTTCCTCAAACACACACACACACACACACACACCGTACAGTTTCATTTCAGACACTGCAGTCTGATCGCTGAAACACCCAGCGCAGTACACAACGGAACGAGTCAGTTAACATAAAAGCGCTCCCTCTCAAATATTCAAGGTCACAATCAGAAGTTAAATTCGTAACTAACACAGATTACAATCGCAATCATAATTGTAATCAAATGGAGAGGTAATGTGTAGAGAACATTTGAATTAAGGAAACCACTTCACAAACTTGGATACATATGTGAGGATGATATTAAAATGGATCTTTAAGAAACGTGGTGGGGGTGTTGACTCGAGTCACCTGGCTCAGGGCAGGATACGGTGGAGGGATGTTCTTAACAGGGCAATGGACCATTTGTTTCCATAAAAATCTGGGCATTTCTTGACTACCTGAGCGACTATCAGCTTGTCAAGAAAGACTTCGCAGCATGGGAAGACACCGGAAGTTCGTTGCGAAACACGAAATACGTGGTCAGGAGCCTCCGAAGTATGCTAATATCGTATCGCCGGTGCGTACTAGCATTACTACGTCCTGGGTGCACCCATCCCCACGCAGACTTACCGAGCTCTGCAGCCCGGCAAGCAGCTGGGCACGGCGGGTTGCAGTAGGTAGAGGGGGAAACCCCGGGGATCGATGCTAAGCGTCGGGCCAGGGCAACAAAATGGCTGCCAAGGACATGATGCTTATTCAGCTGTTGGCTACACGAGTTTCATATTGAAATGCGAACACGCATCACACATAAATATTCGACTCTGAGGCGGGCTCAGCCGACAGGAACAGAAGAATGTTCCAGGAAGTGGAAGTCCGCTGTCCGTCACATCCGTGACATGCGAGTACACAAAAGCTCCGATCTACGGTCAAGGACTAGTCCACATTTTTAAATGTTACGTCATTGCTCAGAAATAAATAACATTCCAAAAAGAGCTAAAGCTTTTCAGAACGTCAAAATAACTTTTGAAAATTACTGTCTTCTGAGTTTTTCGGCAGTGCAAACTTATAGAAGTTCGCCAACGTTTCAGAGGTACTTGCTGCCTCCATCATCCTGAAAGTAGAGACAGCAAGTACCTCTGAAACGTCTGTAAACTTCTACCAGTTTACACGGCGCTACGACCCAGAAAATGGTCATCTTCGTGAGAAAAAAAACTAATCTCAAACTGATGTTATTTCACCGAGACAAGAAACAAGCAAACATTCCTATTTCGAAAACAACAGCAACGAGACGTAATGAACCGTGTAAAACGGAAGCTGCTTTTGTTCCCAACGCCGTTCAGGGCCATGGACCGACTCACACAATTTCTATGTTAGCTGCTTTCGATTGAGCAGACTGCATATCTGTGGATCGAATCCTGACACTGGTCAAAATTTCTAGCGCGTTTCGTATTCCTTCCATGCAGGTTCCGAAACTGTTTCAAGTTGCGACACATCAGTTGCTGTATAACAACAAGCGATTTCATTTTGAAAGTTTAAGAAGTGTCGTGACAGCTGTTCGTGATTCTCTGAAGGTTTGTGTCAACGGTTGATCGGAGTCAGACACTGCCCGTTATCTGAAGTGCAGGCTACTTAATACACACGACGTTTCGAGAGTCAGCTCTATTCCCTTCTTCAGGTAACTGCTTGTCATGACACTTGCATTTTCTCTGTTACTGGGGACAACGATTTGGATAGAATCCCGGACCTTGTGAACGCCAAGTTAGTACGACAACCACTTCTCAGCCGCAAGGACAGTGACCACAAGTGTACTGACGTCACACACCCAGGAAAACTAGGTGTCTTGGCGTAGCCTTCTGGCATGCACTCGAAAGGTCCCGACCGTTGTAACAAACAAAACAAAATAGGTGTCAGTATCACGAAAACCAGAAACCTGAAGAATGGAGTAAAGCAACCTACCCTCGAAACGTCGTTTAAATAAAATGTACGTCAGATAATGGGCATTGCCCAACACGGTGATCATGGCGCCTACTACGCACTGAACACGGCAGGTCTGTGTCCCAGTAATTCTGCCCCCTCCCCCCCCCAACCATCACCCCGCCATTTTTCCATACGCCATCAGTCGCGTCCCTACGAGATGTGGGAGAGCCATGACCAAGAAGCACACTGTCGAATCCCCGGTGCGAAGTCAGGGGTTTCGTCTCCGAACCCGGTACATAGCTGGGTATTTATTGCCTGCCTGGGCGACTATAAGCTTCTCTAGAAGGGCCCTCTGCCCGCTCTGTTAACCGAAGTCTGCGCGCTGTGCGGCTATCGCACCGAACCGAAAATGAAAAACCGCTGCGGCCCAAACCGCTCGTGCGCGCTGAGTCTTACAGTTCGCACTGAATTTGCAGGTAAAAGGCGGTCAGGTCACGTCCCGTCCCACGATTCAGGGCGGAGAGAAAGTCAAGACGTGGAAGGACGAGTCCTAAACGACTTATTGTCTTGGAACTGAGCCTTGAAACGCATTGTGGTCTGTGTGATCGCCGTCACAGTCCACGTCTCTCGATGCGCCTCGAACGCCTCTATGACGTAGCGTGACGGCGCACCTAAGGAAGGCAAGTTTTCATCCAGTGTTACTGGTCCCGCAAGTTGTCGCCATTAAATTGACGAATTCGTGGAGCACGGTCCCAGAGAGGCTAACGGTGCTCTCAGCTGGTCAGGATATCCGATGTACAGGAGAGGGATCTCAACCACGACGCACGGTGAGGTCCCACTGGACTAGGGGTCAACGCACTGTGGAACAATAACCCGGGCGGTACGTATAGTCAGTCTACCGTCATGGCCGACAGAGACTTTGGATATCCGAGCTCTGCTCCGTCTGTTTACCCTGAATGACGTAATCCGACCTGGAAGCAGATTTACCGACAGTTTTCAGTTTGGGTTAGGTCACTTGAGTGGCCGCACTCCTGGTTCGTATTCCGGTGGTCGTGGGCACAACTCTCAGCCCGGAGACCGGCTAGCCTCGCGTGGGCTTTTCCTCAGTCCCTCCGGGAAAACGCCATGACGGCACCTGAAATAGGCCACGACCGCTTACATCCAAATCCTCTTCAATTTATTAAGCGCCCTGTAACTCCACGCTTTGTCTGTGCTACGAGCTTCGTCAGATAAACGACACATAATAACTTCCGCAAGAAATCGCTGATAACTCAATTGAGTGACTGACTGCAGGCTGGACGATCAGGGTTCGATTCTCGGCAGTCACCTTCGTCGATCGTCGATGTTAAGAATTAGTGGAGAACTACGTACAGTTGTCCATACGCCAGGTTCTGATGGAGATATTGTCAACTGCGATCTCCACGGTCTGCACCCTGAAGATGGAGGAAACATCTGTCGGCGGACACGACATTTCCGTAAGCCACCGTTTCACCTTTGTTCCTATTCCGCGACGCACTTGGTAGCTGCGCACTGCTGACACGTAATTAACTGCCAAGCACACAGTTTGCAATGAAATGGAAATTTGTAAGCGTTAGAGAGGCGAATGAAGCACAAACGTACAAGAAAACATTAGAAAATAAAATAAAAAAATTATACAGACTCGCTGAAAATATACGTGCAAAGTTTGAAGAAACCTCGCTGACACATTATTCTCAAGCCATTTGCTTATAATTCGTTCTCGTTTGATTTTGTGCCTACGGAACTGAGCAGGGAATATTCATCACCGACGAAAAAGAAGCTCGGTCAC
>NW_019059645.1:2651375-2662013 GCF_000696155.1 Zootermopsis nevadensis | reverse complement strand
CAGGTAAAGTTTGGCGTCGCAGTTAGACCGGCAAGGCACACAAAATCTCAAACGTGCTCAAGAAAATATCAGTTTTCCGCGATTACTCTCAAAGCAGCGAGGGCCGGAACTAAAATTCATTTTTGAACGAGTAAAAACACGATCCTCGTTCAGTGACCGAGAATCAAAGCCGGAACTTACGACTAAGACAAAAGCATTCACTGCAATGTGGCGTTTGTCTTGTCCAGTATCATCAATTACGACAAAACTTCATGGAACAGTGCCCTTCTTGAGACGCTGATTGTCGTTCACACAGTCAAGAAATTCCCCACCCGCCACAGGTCGATGTCCTGTGACAAAAGAAGACACAAAAGTCTTTAAACTAATTTATGATGATGGAGGCAGGTAGGAACTCCGAAACGTATGTCAGTATCTACCAGACGACACGGCGAAATATCCCAGAAGACAGCCTTCATACTCGCATCCGTTTTAATATTATATTCAAATCTACGTGTAGGTGAAAGAGCCGGGATAGCTCAGTCAGTATAGTGACTAGCTACGGGCTGGACGACCGGGGTTCGATCCCCGATGGGGGCAGGATTTTTCCTCTAGCCTCTGCGTCCAGACCGGCTCTGGGGCCCACCCAGCCTCCTCTACAATGGGTACCGGGGTCCTTTCCCGGGGGTAAAGCCGGCTGGGGCGTGATGCTGACCACTCACCCCCATCTAGTGCCGAGGTCAAGGAAGAGAGGAGCTATACCTCCTCTCACCCCAAACGCCTACATGGCGTATAGTGGGACAAACTTTACTTTACTTTACGTGTAGGTGAAAAACTATGACGTCAGAAAGCAAATTACGAGCGATCTGAATGCATTGAGCGTAGTGAGGAGAAGGGGGAGGGGTGTATCTACTGAAATTGTTTTAAAAAACTTCGCGTGGGAAATTCAAGATTTGTATTTAGAGACGCAAATGGAAAACTGGAATTCGGGTTGTTTTTTATACAGACGAGGGTGTCGCTGCGAGAAAATGCTCACCTCTTTGCAAGTTTTGGAAAAAAATATTTTCAATTTCCTACGGTACTGACTGAGAATCATAATTACACCGTCACACGAAAAGCCTCTCTCGATAAGCGAAACAGAAAGTTTGGTTTACACTACATTTAATTAAATTTCTTCTCCAAACGAATGGAAATCTGCAGATCTTCGCGTAATGGAACATTCGTGTTACCAGAAGCAATCCAGACCAGAACAGAACCAGCCAAACATGACACGGCAGTCTGTCCGTGACCAGCCGAGGTGCACGGTGTCCCACTGACCCACAAGACGTCAGGATTGTTGAGGGCAGCGTTTCGTATAAAAATGCGTGTGTTGTTAAGTGGGTCAGGCCTCGTCCTTCCAGCGAGTCGCTACTTTGCCATCCGCCATGACAAACTAAATCAGCGTCTTTTGACCTACACATCTGAGCCAGCGTCGTTAAAATAAATCCCGAGGCCTGTCTGAGACCGAGCGGTGCAGCACGGGAGCGCGCTTGCCCGGAAGTTTTAACACGTGTACACTTCCGGTGACAACACGCGTCGACCACCTGAAGCCGTGTGATGACGGCTCTACCTCACGAAACGTTCTTACATTCTACGTCAGCAAAAGGATTTTATTCATTTGTGATGTCACATTTCCTCGGCGCCATCAGCAGGACACAATTATGTTCCGACTAGCGTAGATACGTTCACCAAACTGCAAGCGCGCAGAACTCACGAAAACGTCCACAGACCGAAGCACACTTTAAGATCGGGTGCGATTAGTTTCTTAGGGTTATTAAACTTCACGAACATCAACTGTACCAAGACAGAAGTATCAGGACCGCGGAGATTATACATCGGGGCATCACTCACTAGTATGAAGATAGGCCAAACACATAGCACGCAAAACAGATGACAAGTGAGTACACAATTTTAGTCGGAGAAACTGAAAGGTAAAGATCACTTAGACTGCCTATGCGTAAGTCGTCATTCATGGTTTATCTGATGACGCAATTAGAAGCGGAAACTCAGTAAGAAATATAATATTAAAATGGGTGTCGTGTCAATGTGGATTAGACTCATCTGGCTGATAGCAGGGACCAGTGGCGGGCTTTTGGGAACACGGTAACGAACATTCGGATTTCGTACATGGCGGTTAATTCCTTTACCACCCACGAGCGTCATGATTTTGTCACGAACTACTAAACGGAGCCTTGATGTTTTAATTGTCAGATGAATTTAAATAACTGTGGCTGAAGACGTTTCCTTCTTATGTACCTAAGTGACTCCAATCTCTTACGTTCTGATTTTAATGTGGGTTAAGAATTGCCACTGACAAGCAACGCACTCTGTGGTCTGCGTTTCGATCGTCGACTGTGACGAAAGCTGATTCAGTGGTACAAAGTTACAAGGACCAAAACAGAAACAAAAGTGAAAGTTTGGGGTCTGATCTTGACCCTCGTAAAACCGCTACCTTCCGAAATTCCCTGCCGAGGGGTAAATACAGGCTGCATTATTGACAGTAGCAGATATTACTGGATCTAATCGAGGGGGTGGTTTTAATATAGGGTAGCATCCCCCTGTTTACACATCAAAGCAATCAGAGCGCTACTTTACCGCCGCGCCGCACAAGGGGCGAAGTCCCATGGCCGACGGAGCTCCTCGTGGCAGGCACCACGCACTTGCTGTCAGTGGGAACGCATTAAAACATAACAAACCAAGTTTCACCTATTGTTTTGCGTGGGTGTGAGAACGTGGACGAAGCCCGTGTGATAACAAATCTGCGAGGTGAAAATCAGAACCCAAGAGAGAGTGAGAAATTATCTGCTAGGCCGCTCAATTGAACACTTTCTTCCGTCGTGTGTGCGCGCGAACATCACTTTCCTTCGACGCTGAGCATTTACGAGAATTTTTGGCCTTTCGTCTTTCAACTCCTTTCTTAATACTTCCATTATTACGAATGTCAGTATTCATGCTATTTGAAACATGTATAACAACTGTGGTTGCCATGGAAACCTTCACAAATAAGAATAATTTGACAATTAAATTCAATTTCCTGTAGACATTTGTATTTAGTCAGATAATGAAAATGGTTTGCCTCGAATCCGCTTTACCAACATCAAAATAATTTAATTCCCTATTAATGGGAGATGACAAAGAAACGTGTAATTTGAAGCGATTCTTCGTAATCGTTAGTTTCTGTCAGTCACAATGGGAAGCTTAACTCTTACCAGTGGTACCAACCAAACAACCTCTCATTCTGTGCGGAATTTAAATTCTTGAGGTTTTGCGCAAGTACGGATTTAATTGAAATTTAAACCGTCTCAAAGTGCTGTGTGATAAATATGCATTGTACATATTGCACTTTTGAAACTAGAAACTTAAAAAAATCTAGTCTTGAGAATGAACACATTTACCTCCACATGAAGACGCATAATAACCAATCTAAATATACGCACAAACTTTAATTAACATTTCAGTTGTTTCGATTTCTTTCGTCCACATTTTAACAGGTTACTCTTCGAAATTAGCCCCATACGGTGGTAGAAAGTTTTGGATTCGACTGTACTCGACTTAAAACTGCTACTGTTATGTTTGTCTGGTCAAGCCTCACAGAGAAATGAATACCCAGGTCTTTCCCAGAATTGTCCGTCGTCTGATTACACAACAGATTATCAGCAAATAACAATTTGAAATATGAAAAGTAAAAATGGCCTAAGGTATATTCGGAATAAACCCCTTTAGGTGACGAACATCCCATATTCCATAGATTATTTCAGCTGTGACTCAGTCTGCTCCTGCAAGCGTCGGAGGGCACAAAACAAATTTCCTATAAATCAAACGCTTTGTTTCCGTCACTGGAAGTAAACTCCACTATCGTCCGTCCCATGCGATAGAGTTCAAGTGAGAACTTGAATCAGCTTGGAATGTGCGAAGAGTGCGAGTTGACAGGAAATGATTATGGGTTATTTACACAGTCAATAGTAAGAAGCGATGAATATGTTCCTGATACTCCAAATCGTATCACACACTCATTAATTCACCGAGGATACATTTTGCGGCGAAATCCGAACGTCTGTCTGCGCACACTGGCCCAGGACTCAGAATAGAATCCTCAAGAATGTCTGCTCGAGTCCTCTCTCAAAAAGATAAAGAGACGAAACTTCGTGGTTATTATAATCGGTTAACAAAAACCTTCTTTGATCGTTCTTTTCCTCTGTTCCTTGAAACAAAAGTTTTAATCCAGTGAAACTGACAAGCGACAGAGCATTGTGCTGGAAACTTCCTGCGCGTAGAACAAGCAAATGGCTCTCCTGCTGGAAACAAAGCCTTTTTCCATTTTCTCTTTCTTTTTCTGACAGCTGGCGACTTAAAAGCACAAGGCAAACGCCACGCGGCGCAGTTTCAACCTCTGGTAAAATCTGTCCACCAGACTTCATGGAAAACTCCTTCGAGGTGTCTAGTTTGACGCCAGATGGCAACTGTATGGAGTTAACTAAACTAGTCAGTAAATTATTTTGGCCTATTTACGATCTCGAGATTCGATGAACGGATTCAGTGATGGAAATAAACTTTTTTTTAATTTTGTTCAATAATCACCATACAAAAAGATGTTTCAAATTATAGTTGATTTTGTTACACTTCATCAAACGTCATTCGAGCGACAGATTCGACCTAAAGCTCAGGCTCCAAATACGAAATTTAGTCGAAATTCGTTTCGTATTCTCGGTGTAACAACATGCAGACGAGACTTCCCGCGTACAAAGAAATGATACATCAGCCAAGTTGGGTAACAAGCTGGGATTACAGTCGAGGCGCGAAATGCGTCCACTTTGGCGAGAAGACAGATTCGTGTCAGTGACCAAGCGAGCAGAGTTAACGCTGGGACATACGTCAAGACCTAGGCGTCGCGACGCATCGGAATTCTTCACCCGAGATTAGAGAGAGAGGTAGATCCACGGTTAATAAGGCACACGGAGGCTGCATCATAAAAGTTTATACTGGGGATGAGGCCCCTCCCCCGGCGTTACCTCCTTTCAAATCCGCTGTTTCAGAGCTATCACCAACCAGACACGTCGCAGCTGCGAGATGGCATTTATTATTCTCTGGTTTACACATTCACAAAAAAGGGAGACGTCTCTGGTCTTAATGAGAACTGGCATTTTACTCATCTCTCTGTATGACAAGCCTTTTTGCATGTTTCGAAAAACTGGCGAGTTCAAAGGTCACATCTAAAGCGTACAAGGTATTGGTCGGGCCGAAGACTGGACTCGTGGGTTCGACTCCAATTCTAGTCACGGATGTGTGTTTCTGTGCTGCATTGTCCTGTACAGATAACAGAAATCTTGTGATGGTCCGATCCCCCACCCAAGGAATCCTGCCCATATTTCTATAAAATAATTCACCGTTAATTCTGAATTTCAAAATGTAGAAGGGCCCAATACACGAGGCTGAAGAAGTTTAATCTGAACTCATCCCCGTGTAAAGCTGTGGTTGTATGCTGGTCCAGCATTCAAGTTCGCGTGTAAACTCAGATCATCAAAAGAACCTACCAAGTTTAATATAAATCCGTTGCGTTGTTTCGGAGACAAAACATGCAGACAGATGGACACCCCTTTTCAGGAACGCGCCAGCCGGTTTTGCCCCGAAGCCGATTCCCAGACGCACGACTTCTCCATTCCGGGGCCCACCCAGCCAACTACCACGTAAGGACTCATTACGAAGGGACAAGACGGCTGGAACGTGAAGCCCAGGATTCACCTTCATATGCTATCGGGACCAAGAATACCGCACGTCTTAATTTCGCGTCATTTACCCAAAGACAGGCCTGGACCACGTGCATCTTGACAGCAATTTCAAGAAGTGAAAGATATTCCTGAATATTTTAAAAGTTTCAGCAAAATGTATTCATTTCCTGAGACAGGAAGATGGAGGTAAAGATCCACTTATTCTTCACCTCGGTACTCGATGAGCTTCGCTTTCTGGCTGCGGGCACCAACAGGATAGGCGGCAGGAAACCTAACCACGGTCGCCAAGCCCTTCCCAAACATTTTCTTTCTGGTTTCCTGACGTTTGCATCTGTCGTAAGAACTGAAAGCTAAAAGGCGCTCATTTTCCTCCTAAATATTAAAATATTCACTGCGCCAAAAAAAAGTGTTTGGAACAAAAACCATAAATCAAAACGAGGTACACGATTCACGTGCAATTGTCATCTACCTTAAACCTTTTACAAAAATGGGCAACTTTCGAATTTGAGCTTCATGTACAGAAGCGCTTGTAGCGGGTGAAAACGAAACAACTCGGTCCGACAACTTTTCCTTTGCAAACCCGAGTATAAAATTAAATCGAACCCCGCTCAACGAAACGTGCGGACGGACGGACGGACGACAGGCAGTCCAACCTGGCCGATGTCGCGTGAAGAACACGGCCTTCAAGAAAATGCGACACTGTGGTCGAGCCTGAACGACTTTTTACCCTTTCACTGCGTCACCTAAATCAGGTCAGCATTGTAATAACCTATTTCCATCAAATATATTTTAATATTATAATCATCCTCCTTGTCTCCAACTTTGTTACTCTGCCAAGTGGTTTTACCTCCACAATTCTGTATAAATGTCTTGTTCCCAGACCCGAACTACATGTCCACCCCATTCAAGCTGTCGTAATCACCCCAGCATATATTTGTGGGCGCACTGTCATCTATAATTTCGCGTTTTCATTTCCTTCGTCTTGCCTAGGCCCAAATGTATTACTGAGAAGTTCGTTTTTAAATATTTGCAACGTACGTTCTCAACACATTTAAAAAAGATATTGAGATATTGTAAGTGCGTCATATTGTGATTTATATATATATATATATATATATATTTATATATAGCCGAAACATGTCGTAAATGTTCCACATGTAAATCGAGTACTCGATAAGGAACGTAGAATGATATTTTAATCTTTTAATTATCTTATATTGTGATTGACGGCCAATTTTAATATATTTTTAACATTTAAAAAAGTAACTGGCAAAAAGATTATTTGTTTATAATGTATTTAAATTCGTTTCAGAAATCTTCATTTAACCTTTTGAAGCCCAAGCTCGTCTTCATAATATTTAAGAATTCAGTCCGTACCGCGAAGAAAACACCATACTTCACCATTACAAATATCAACCGGTTAACACCGCATAAGGCAACAATCGCTGTTTACACTGAGAATCGTTTGAAACCTATAAATTAAAACTGCTGATTGTTAATGCGGGAGGAACATACAGTTACCACTGGGCTGTAACAGGTTAAGTCGCCCTGTTACAAACATTAGAGAGAGTACCGCCATTTAAAATAACAACATTCACTCACCGTAATGGACTGCAAGTGACAGAACTAGACATGTGAAGACTGCATTTGTGGCTGATGTATCCATGGTGCTCACAGCGGTGTTCCACGGTTTATAAACTCAAATATTCAAAATTAAACATAAATAACAACTTAAAAAAACAACTGTTCACTTCAGAAGTTCTAATAGTTCATTCCCGTTGTCGTTGTTTTCCACGTTCGGTCGAAGTCCGCGCGAACGACCAGCTTGTCTGGGCGCTAGTTACCTACTGCCGACGCCAGAGCCATCTACACCGTTTTGTCCCCGCCTCTCCCCCGCACCGTTGGAGTACGGTTGTGACGTCACGATTGTATATAGTAGCTGTCACAGTAGGCGGGGACTGCGAGCCTGTAGGCGTCACTCGTACGACGTCCAGCGTCGAATCCATGTTCGGCGTAAAGCAGGAGACGGCACATGCGCTGTCTGAACTTCGGATGCTGCAAAATTAATCCAGCGTCGGTCCATATTTGTATCATTTTCGAAACGTAATTTGTACTTCAACTGTCTTTTTCCTGTGTAATCGTCTCGTCCGCCGAGGCGTGGCGCTAGCAGACAATCCCTTCTTTGAGACAAACAGTTTCAGCTGGGATCCGAAAAACCTAACCAAATATTTATGTACTAAGAAAATGTGTAAAATTATACTTTGGGGGTGGGGTGGAAGCAGAACTCCAAGCATTATTCACCTCGGTGCTGAAAAAAAAGCATCACGCTCGGGCCGCCTTACTCCCGGCCCTTACTGGATAAAAATATGAGTCAGAACGCGGTCATGACGAAGAGCACACATTTTACTCCCGTCGCTGATAGATTCCCGGTTATACAACCAGATATTTTACCGACTGAGAAACAGCGACTACCTTTTACTGATTTAATTCAACCTTCAAAGCTTTTCCAGGAAAAGAGTTGATACATTTCCTTCCTGTGAACTTCATTTGCCATTCCGAGTCTGAAGTGTGAGTTATTTCGACATCCTTATTTACCGACGCTTTGTAAGCAAGGTTACTTTTTGATAACAATAATTTTGAAAGCACGACATGAAGACTGAATATAAGTTAGAAATCGGAACTACGAGATCTGTTCTGTCCACTTGAAATTTTGCAGGGATTAGTAATGTTGTGGTGAAAATACCCAATCCCTGAAATGTCATCAGATATTCATTCCGACCTTCCAATTCATCCCTGAACAGGCCTGCAGGCCTGTTCATTCAGAAGCAGGAAGAGACGCGTTGACTCGCATAAAACTGAACAATTTTATTATCCTTTAGAGGAAATATTTGGTAAGTTTCTGTCTTGCTTAAAAAGACGAATCTAAATATTTAGAGAAAATAATAAGTTAATATGGCGATGCAGACAGTTAAAACAGAAAACAAATATTTATTAGGTTGGATCTTACGTGCACGGTAACGAGACTTGGATTCCATACACGGCAGAGATTTCTTGACCAGCTAAGCCACTAACAGCTTCTCAAGAACTCTACATCACAAGTGGGTGAAGAGAAACGATACCTTTATTTCAGGTTTCCCAACCACTTGTCTGTTTGCATTTCTCATATTACCCATGCGTGCTGCGTGCCCAGGAGTAAACCATCTTCCAAAAGACGCATCGCTTCGTAGCGTCGAAATCTGGACCTTCCGAATTTAAACGCGCCGTTGTCAAGGTTTCAACACCGCAGATGTGGGAAAGACGGGTGATGAGTTGATGCTGTGCGATCAGGTTCACGTTCCGGCCGCCCTGTCGTGTGCCACAGGGACGTGAGGGTTCTCTGTCGGTCGGTCCTGGCGAGTTTTAGTGGACGAAGTGGAAAGCGCGCCCTTAATCCCCTCTCAGGGCTGTTGGAGCGGGGGTGGGGGTGGGGGTGGCACTGCGTCAGAGTTTGGTTAGCCATTCATTAGCTGGGCATGCTTCGTCACACAGTGGCGGAAAAGACAGGATCCATTTTGCGGCAGTGAATAATGCCAAGCGTCAATCCCTCTTGTTCCGAGTCTCAAAATATCGAATCTTCAACGCCTCTCGTCTGGGATCGAGCTTACGAATGCCGTGCATGTAGCCTACCCGACCGGCGCACCCGGTCGCTGCTAACTCATGCACGTAACTCCACTGTCACCGCAAAACAATCAAAAGCTTAGCGACAGTTTACTTTGCCATTTGCAAAACCCCGAATTCAGGTATCAGACCCTTTGTTTCGAGGCTGATCCCCCATCCAAGGAAACCTACATCGCTTCTAACAGAACCATTAACTCTGAATTAACTCCCAGTTGACACCGGCCAGCAGTCTAATTAATGCTGAGCGCGTAAGAACGTACGAACGTGCAAGAATCTTCCTTAGTCGACGAAATAATGAAACACGACGAGTCCAAAGTTTGGAACAGTTTCACGGCGCTCACAAACTAGGAACGAATCATTCTCTACACGATTGTCGTGGCTAAGCGACTATCGTAATCCCGTTGCCCTGGAACCTCAGCGAACACGTGGTTCTTTGACACACTTCAATACCTCCACGCGCCTTTTTTCTTACGTTACCGGGTTCGAATCCCGACATCGCTGTAGTCTCATGGCTTTTCCTTATTATTCTAAGAACACGTAAATATCAGGAGAACGTGTTAATATACTCTACAACCGCTTACTTCCTCGCCCCTTACAATTCATCATTAAAATTCGCTTAATAACGCAATGTCAACAGTAAATGTTACAAAACGTTGACTGGTGCAACTGAGGAAAACCACAATAACCCTCAGGAGTGGCAGGAATCGAAGTGAGGGCCTGGTCCGGGCACCGAACTCGTGTTTCGGGACAGCAGGGCTTCCTTGGGATCAATAACAAGAACGGGGCTGCAACAATGAACTCGAGTCTCGGCCCCATGGCAACAGCACATCAACCTCGTGACGCAATCAATATGGCGTGCGTTTATTTTAGCGATAATTTCCGTTGCTACAAACAGCGACCACGTTAAGTTTTTTTTTTCATTTCTCTCTCGACTGAAAGTCAAGACGGCCACATCCTGGAGCGGTTAGCAAGTGGCGTACTTCACTCGCGTTGCATGACGCCGTATCTGAATCGACGCTGCGTTTTAGCACCGAAACTTTGATCTTGAGGAAAACCACGAGAGACGATTAGAAGCTTCCCATTCGAGATATCTGAGACACTTTACAGGCGGTACCCGAAGGGATATTTAATGTCAAATGAGGGAATAAATGACGGAACAAAAACCACGAATTCATCAAATCACGTACGCAAATTTATCAATTGAACCGGAAACAACATGAGGACAGGATGGGACAAGACA
>NW_019059645.1:2634384-2650805 GCF_000696155.1 Zootermopsis nevadensis | reverse complement strand
TATAGGAAGACCAAGAAATCGACGGCAAAACCAATTTTTTTTTCGACTACTACTTGGCGGTTGTGTCGCTCCCACCTCTGGATTTCGTAGTGCCGTCATGTTGGCATTAGTGGGGCCTGAGCTGCACTGAACCGCCTAGAAAATTCTCTGTTATTTCGATAATGAACAAGAGCACGCATCGGCGATTCTTGAGGAACTGATAGTCAGCCTCTGGCCCTCATCTTGAGCCAGAATAATCCAATCCACAACCTTCAGTTAATCCCATCCAGAACTAAAGTTCTGAGGCCACTCTTTGTCAGTTGTCCCCGCGACTGCTTATTCCATGCAATCGCAGCTTCTCTCCGTATCTGGAGGCCTCCCCCCCATTCGCCACGGGACCCACTTAAAAAGGCTTGACACTCCAGTACACTGAGGGGGGGTGGGTTAGAAACGTCAGCTGCACGTTCATTTGTTTCTCTTCGACTCACTTGCTTAAAAGCTTACGAAGTGTTCCATAATCGCCCATTGTCTTCAGGGGGATAAAACTGATTACTTTACTGTGGCAATTTTAAACCACAACGAAAAACCGGAACCGTGTTTCAACTCCAAGAACAGGATCTTCATCAGGAAGCCCCTGCTATAAAACCATACGCCGAGATTCTGTCCAACCCAAAGTTACTGGTTCCCCATGCATTCAACATGCTCAGCTCATCATATTCTTACCGAGCACGTCAGCTCGATGAGCAACGTTTGTGACCCATCTGTATTAGGGAGGTTCCCTATTCACACCTCGGTCGGTGCACAGATTATTTCGTTGTTTTCCTCAGTCCCTCTAGGCGAGCGGCAGAACATTGAAATTGGCCACGACCACTTCCTCCTCAATCCTATCACGTCCCCCGTGCCTAATAGTATTAGTTTTCAGTACTTGATACAGCATTGTTTAATAGTCTGCAATTCACCCTTCATTGTCTCCTGCGTTTTTCTGTAACAGCCCGTCTGAACCAACTTCTTCAGAAGCTGATAGTTGTTCAGCTGGTGGTCAATCAGATGTATCATGGCGTCCAAAAATGATCACAAATGTGAGAGAGAAGGTATGGATTTGGAAAGTGGCAATCAGGGTTTTGGCATATTTCATGTGCGATCTTGTAGTTCCCGAATAAAACCACGAACTTCAGTTAATGTGGCCGCCATTGCGCTGCTCATTTTCAACGCGCCGTGTGCGCGCGCATGCGACCAGTAACACATCCATTAGCGGGCTTTTAACGCGTAATGGCTAAATTACGTGCACGAGAATCGATGTGGCACCAGCCGGTCCAAGTCATGCAACGTCAGTTCCTTCACGAGATGATATTCCGAAATACAACAATGCTGATCTGTTATCGGCATTTCCAACAATCTCAGAATACATCCGAAATAAAAATTATCGAAAAGTTCAGTCACCATTGCTGGACGGAAAATGACCCAGACATTTCGAACGTCGGATTTTAGTCCCTTCTGAGTGCACAGATTTTGGCGAAAAACATTTTTCGCTGCAACTATTTATATACAGATAACCTGAAACTACAATAAAGAGTGAAATTCGATATTTTAGTTAAAGAATTTGCTGCTAGAATACTAACTTTGGTCTCCTGCATTACCAACAAATATTTTTATTTACGCAACTAATAAAATTAACCAGAAAATGGATAAAGGATTCTGGAGAGACAGTGCAGGTCCAAAATACTCAATTCCATTTTTATTTTAAAGTGCAATATGCAAATCATTATTTCTCCTGCGTGTCCAGAGACTAGTGTCAATTCATTATTTGAAGTAACGGTGGATGTTGTCAGCACTGATATCCCGCGGTTATCATGAGGTGTACTGCATCATCAGTAAACTAATCACCATGGATACCTGTTAAATAAACCACATTCATGTTATTAAAAGGAAATTTATACCATACCATGGTGATGGCACGGGGTGTCTCTAGCTACCGCTACCGCTTTAGTCCAGAAAGCATTTTTGTGACTTCCAATGAATTTCAAATGTTTGGATAACAAAACAATAATTCACCACCCAATACTGCTCATATATTTCAAGAAATGGTATTGCATCAAGAGAAATCGTTCAAACAGCGTAACTGTGTGATTACTATCAACTTTTAAACAAGGTCCCTGCTTCGTAAGCAGATTGTGCAGTTATGATGACGGTTTGTGTGAGACAACGCATTTATGAATCGAATTTAATTTATGGTATAAATTCAAGGCCAAATACAACTTACGCAGATTAAATGTATACTTACTGTGCTTTTGTGAAACTTAGTTCAGTTCCAGAATTGAGACCGGTTAACCCAAACCCTAACTACGTGATTTCCGAAAGGAAAATGCGGAGAACTAATGCTGGCATTATCTGATGTTCTGTGCCTAGCGATCTGTCACAGAGGCGTAAAGGGAGGAGAATTGTCTTCTTCTCCCCATCAGATTAAATCCACAAATACTTTTGTTTCCAACAAACACGGAACACAGAGCTAAAGAACATTACTGTGCGCTTGTGTACAACAAAGAGTGCACGAACATACGACTGATGCTTGCAGCTGCCACGCACGCTTCACAGCCCTAAGTTTTAAAATATCAAAACTGAAAAAAATTAGAACAGCAGAAACTTTTTAACTTTGAAGTGACAGTGTCATAAATTTGCCCGAAGCATGCATCCAGCAACTTGTCTAAAATGCCGGCAGCCACCTACAAAACTGCGTGGTGTCGCAGGCCAAAAGACGACTTATTAAATGGTTTGTACAACAGACCAGCACAAATAGCGATTTCATTTGCAACATACATAATTAAAAATAATCAGTATAAAATTTAGTAAAACCCAATATAGAACTGTGGAAAATGTAAATTTCACCTGTTATTTTCTAATGTAACCAAATTAAACACTGTCCATCATAAGTTAATTTCATCATAAAAGCCTCCTTTTAATATTTCTGTCGAAGTTCAAAATTTATATTTTTATTTTTTTTAGCACGGGAGGAGTCGAGTTTGAATGCCAGAAAAGTCTCTGTTCTGTAAGACAGGGTTATGTTGGCACATGGTGAACACAATGAATCATCCAATGCAGAGCACAGAGAGGAAGCCTGATTATCACCATTTAATATACAACTTTGAAAAACACAAGATTCCAATCGCAATCCAGTATCAATTAAATCACTTTACGCAAATACTCATCCACATGTCTTGCTCTGGAAAACCTACAACAGTTCTTCACAAAACATAAAATCATGCAACTAAACGAAATTACGTAACTTCCTGAATCAAAATCAGTCTCCTGCACGTATATAATTACGTTACAGTTTCTCATTAATTCCCAGAACAATGTTCAGAACTGAGCTTCGTGACTCTGTAAGGACCAACCGAGTCATCAGACTCCGACTTCTAGGCAGCGGGAAAATCGTTGCCTAGAAGTCGGTTTGTGAGGTAATGCAAAATAGTGGTACATTTACTTTATATTCCTCTCATTTAAGTGGTCTGGTTAGTCTTGTCAGATGCGGCACTTCTCACATTTCTGTCTGTCAAAAACAGCGCGAAAATTCGTGAGAATGCTAAAATCATTTTCCCCCCATGAGGGATCAAAAACTGGCCACCCAGTGCACAGTCAGACACTACATTGACCAAGTTACACCGGCTCACTGATGTCGATCTGTAAGTGCTACAGAGACATCGTGAAGTCAGAAACAAACTGCATAATTAATGACTCAGACCATCCACAGAAACACAAAAATATTATTAGGCTGCAGTAAAAGCGTATAGAAGAACAGATTTAAGTTCTGTACCTGACCTTTTCAGTCATGACTGTAAACTGAAAATTCTATCTGCTGGATTATATTGTTCTTAGGCATACAAACTTAAATATGGATCATACATAATGCATCTTTCCAAAGTAATAAAATGGTATTAAGTGCGTGTTAACCCTAGTGTATAAGATTCGAACTAGAGACAGAATGAATTTGACTCTATTTACCCTGTGTGTGGTCAACATTTCTACCACAATTTAAGCAGTATACCACCAGGACTCTCTGTTCACGGAACCAGTTCTAAACAAAGTTACGACTATCGCACTCTAAAATAACTATGCACGTAAAAATATTTACCTTGCAAAAAAACAAAATACAGTTCAGAAATATTAAAACTCAAGTTAGCTGTCCAGGACTATAATAAATTGAGCCATTAATGTGGCGACGCTGTTCATCTGGTTTATGAGGCCATGTAGACTTGCATATAAACACCAAACGTCTAGGGAAACGTGCCGATATCTACCTCCAAGTCGGTATGACATCAAAACCCAGAAGAACATCATCATCATCATCTTTACTGTCATGAGAACCTCAAATCGCAAGGAGCTATTAACTTAATTACATCGCAGTACCCCATAATACATAAACATTTGAGCACTTCATTAATATTTTCTTGATTGGGGTAATGCGAGAGGCACCATGGGTACACCACACACACAACGCGCACTACAAGCTTACAGAACGTCACTGCTTCTGCTCTGAGGACATAGATCCTTAAAATGATCACAGTACATTAAGCACTTCATGCATCGCAACTCTACATTGTGGTCTTGCGCTAAGGCCAGGCATTTTGGCACAGTGTGCAGAGTACCAATATGAGTTAACCTCTCTTAAACTTGAGGACAGCCATGCTGATACTAAGGAACAAAACAATCCAAATTATTGTTGCTATGTAGCCATTGTACACATCAGGTTCCACAATTGACCACCCTCGTGACAGCATGGAGCGGAGCGATGTGGTTGCCATCGTCAGCGGCAGACCAAGACTGATGTAGCGCAGGACGCATGGCATGCCCTCTATTGGCCAGATCACGCCTGTACAAGAATATATCTCAGTTGACACAATCAGTTTATATCTCAAAGTGGACTGAGTCCGCTACTTGTTTTTCAGACTATCTGTGATCACAAATGAAAACAGAGAAAGGCTATTCATATTTAAAACGGAACAAGTGACAGTGCAAATGCAATTATAACGCAGATGCACGGTTTAACTGAAATATCGGTTTACCTCAAGATAGTCTATCACCACCGTAACTTACCACTGAGTAGCAGAGTGGGGTAGAAGCTCCCCAGGGCCAGCTGAATGGCGTTCCTTTCTAGTTCGCATATCGCTGATATAACAAATCCTATGAACATAATCCGTACATGTGAGGTACATTTAAAAACTGTCTACAACAGTGACACAAGTCCCATTCAAGCATTTACAATAATAATATTCATAAGCTGTTTAACATTGCTTTTCCAACTGAAAATTTCATATGCTATATAAAAAGCAAAAACTGTGAAGGATAATTTGCAGAATGATAGCAAAATTTATTAAAATGTTTACTTCAAGGAATTCAGGAAGCCATGAAAATTCTTAGGACACAAGGTCTTCTGCCTGACGTTAAAACCTGCCCAGTTACGAAGCAGAAATGCTAACCACTGAACTATAATGTTCAATCTGGCACTACGGACAAACCCAGAAAAATAGTCCAAAATCTGAGGATGAGAGGGAATTGCTCTGCTGTGTAATGCATAGCTTATACAGCTCAGGGACCCAAACTTCATTCTGAGGCGATCAACTTCAAGAAACAACGACAAAAAGTAAGGAATTTGCTACAAAACAAAAGAGTAAAGGAAGTTGGAAGGTGCACAACATCATTTAAAACAAATTTTGAGCTCATATATGCAGTCAGTGTTATTTGTACATGAATAATGTTAAATATGGATGAGTATCAACTGATGTTTCAGTGTAAATACGCTGAGTCGCACGGTAAAGATGGCAAATTTGTGTGCTGAATTATATTGCAGAAGAGAACAGCCCAATATTGAGGCACAATTAGATATCATAGCAGAGAAGCCATGAATTCCTATGCAGAAGAAATATTTTGAACAATTTATGTAGGTGTAAAGAATTAAAGCATACTCACCAAAACACATGCCACAGAGTCCTTGTAGAATCGTCAGGATCACAGCTGACAGCACATTGCCCTTACACTCAACTCCAAACACAATAATCATAAAGATAAGCACCAGTGCTGTTTGACCACACATCACCACAAACTGCGTTATCACGTGCGAGAACAAGATCTCAAATGGCGTTACTCCTGGAAACAACACAGACAAACAAGTAGATGATCACTAACTAACTTTGAACCAAATTGATCGCCTCTCTTCCATTAATAGGTACAAACATGACAAGCTTTTTCTAAGCTACAGATAGCTATAAAATTTAATAACATTAATTCAATTTATGTAACTCAATGCAAAGTGTTTAACATAGTAACTAGTTACCTGCTACCCAACTGCGGTCCAGCAAACCCTCCATTCGCTCGATAATCAGCGCTGATGATGTAAGTGCAACGGCCAAGAAGAATACAATCCTAGAAGGAAACATGAGCTCTCATTAACTGCATATTTGCAAATAAGTGTAAAGGAATTACCAGAAATTAATCTGACAACAAATTTTTACAAAAGACAGCATTTCAGCATTTCTTACCATCATAACTAGGAAAGTTATGATGTTGAAAAATGCACAGAACTCCACAGTCATTCTTGCACTACCAGTGCAAGAACATATTACAATTTTTTTCTGTATTCATGCTGTTTCCAACACTTACGTCAGAATAACACCTGGAGCCACAAAGTCAGTGAAGCTGGGTTCATTGCTTCCATAGACCGGGTCTTTGAACTGAAAGAATAAAAAAAAGATTTGATGATTAAATCAGAATAATGCCTCCAGAAGCAGATGTTTGACGTTCAGCAGAGCTTCACTGGAAACAATGATAAACTGTGGGAGACAAAGAGGGTACAGAATCTGAAGATTCCTAATACTCCACAGACGCGTGTCTTTGTTTCATGATCACAGCTCTGAAAGCAAACAACAATTTTATCCCCAAACACTGACCTGTCTCTGAATAAAATATGCATTAAATGTACTCACAAGATAATTACTGTATTTATCAAATTTTATTTGCTTCCTGATATCATTCTTATTACATCATGAAGATGCTATCAAAACTCAACTGAACACGAGAAACTTCAACAGAGACTGTTTCTTGTTCAGCTAGGCCCGGTATCCTGTGAAGAACAAGCTATCCAATCAGAAAGTTGACAGAGACAACAGAGGGAGCATTTCACTCACCCACCAGTTCCCATTTGATAGAATAAGTCCATGAACACAGGGGCCGGACCGGTATATACAAGACACGGACTGAAACTTCAGCCACAACAGTACCCCGAGTATGAGGACAGAGATGGTTTTCTCACATTTCTCTCCTGTGACATGGCTGGTAGCCGGAGAGAACTATATTCTATCAAGTTGCTGTGGAAGCTGACGATCATACTGCCCTAACAGTTTTGGCCCATGCGAGTTTATGCGTGAAAATAGACTAAATGGGCACCAGAATGCATTCAACCCCTTTCCATCATATGTTGTTCCATAAGTGACACAAAAAATGCTTAAGTTGTGTGTCAACATGTGATCAATGAAATTTCTCTTTGAATTTCTTTAGTTGTTTCTCGATAATACGTCACTGTCGGCCACCGCAAATTCTGATAAAATTACACATGTGCAGGGTTAACTATTTTTAAACCTTGTGTAAGGTATAGAGTGGCCACTCAGTACCTGGATTGGAATGTCTGCCAGTTTGGGGTTGTCTCCACAAGCTGTTAACAGTGTCTGGGCAAAATCTCGATATGACAACTGCAGGTTTCGATTCAGCATCAGTCCAATCTGCTGATCTGTAATGACAGCCAATGGCAGCAGCAGAATTAGTGACAGTGCTAATTGCAGTACCAATATAGCAGCATTTAATGTATTCTCTTAGCAGCATTACTGGTGTTAAAAACAGTATCGGCAGTGGCAGCAATACTAATGACAATGGTAAAGTGTAAATACACAAAAATGTATTGAAAACACATAGGCACCTACATCCATATATAATGCTGTAAACATTTAAAAGAAAGACACGTACACTTGCTTTGCTCTGTAGCACTGTCAGATCAGAAAGTACTCACTCGACATGACTGTCGTCTGTAATGTTGGACCCTATATTCTCATAGAAAGTGACCAACGTTTCTGAGTTCCTTATGATTTCCATCAATAAGCCATCGTGATGGCAACATCCTAGAAGACAGTCACATTCAAAACTCTCACTAAACACTCACTGGACATGTCGAGCCACACTCGGATCTCGCTCTGATCGAGGGTCTCCTCATCCGAGTCCTTGCCGAGAGCCATCCGAGCCACCAGCGCGTCGGTGAAGTTCTCTGTAAAGTACAGGACGCCCCACGCCTCACCACTTCTAACAGCATTAAGAGCAGTGTCTGGTGATGGGTAATAAACCTGCAATTTGGTTTCATGTGCATACACTTGCATATTGGACTTCCAAAAAAACATGTCAGTAGTCACGTCAAACTTTAATAAAAGAGACACTATTACAAAAATATCAGAATAAAATGTTACTAAAATTTTAAAGCTACGGAGATTAGGGTTGGACATCAAGGGAAAAACAAATATGAAGAAGACGGATGGAATAAATGTGTTTCCTGAGAGCGGTCACAGAATACAGAACAAAGGATTATAAATTCAATGAAGATAAGTAGATAAGAAATGGGAATGGTATAAAGGTGTGATAAGAAACTATGAAAATAAATGGCTATAACATTTATAAAGAATGTCAACAAACCAAAATCTTAAGCTGCCTTATTAGCATAAACCACGGTAAAGATATCAGGGAGATGAGATGAAGGTGTCCTATGTCTTCTCACTTGAATGGCTTAGATGAATTACAATAATCCGTGACCAACTGCATTTCACAACCTGACACTGCTGCAGATCAATCACAATATTCAGCACAAAAAATAGGTTTTCTCCTTTAACTAATCAAAATTCAGACCCTTTTCTAATCATTATCACTGATGTTCTAGCAGAACTATGATTTAAATGCTGATTTAATTATTATGCCTATGGCTTTCTTCTCAGATAGATTCAACAGCAGATCATACCAATATCTCTTTTTCATAAAAGACAAATAAAAACGTTAAAAATATTCACCAAGAATGAGAGAATCACAGAAGTTCAAACAATATATTTCAGTCCAAGTATCTAATTAGTGTAGATTGCAGAAACAGTGAATTAACCCCCTCCTCTTCCTCATTCACATGCTAGTAGCAGCAATTTTGTAATTTTGGTAGATGGCAGAGGCAGCTGAAAATGGCAGAAGGGGTCAAAAGAGCCTGATTAAGCCTCTGTTGTCAGCGAGTAAGAACACAGTCTCACCTTTTGTATAGATTCATTATTGAGATTCTGTAAATATCGACAACTGAGCATCTTAAAACTGCAGCCAGTATTGTATTCACATCTTTCTCCAGTGAAGTTCAGTTCGTGATTCACGATGGCAAGCCGAAGTCCTGTGGGGTCGCGTCCAATAGCGAGGCAGAACAGGATCACCTGCATCACTGGCAGTGCAAAGATGAACAGCATCACCCTGCAATAAAAGCGCAGAATCACCGACATGATCTGGACGCGACGGTCAAAGCAGTGACGCGTTGTATCGTGACATGACTCACCCCACATTCCTCCACATGCGCAGAAAATTCTTCTGTAGCAGAGCTCGCATCTTACCCGCAGTCGTAAGTTGGCAGCAGTCAGTTAAGTCGTCGCAGGCAACCGATGTCTCTGCCTTCCCTCCATTTCCAGCCTTCCCATTCATCTGTTAAAGCAAGACAGCTTTCTGAGATCTGAGGTTCTCGCAGCAGCAAGTAAAAGATGACTGTCCTCTGGGTTGGTGCACCAAGTACTCTGGTACAAGTTTACTAAAATTTCAGTGATGCTTGCTGCCTCCATAATCAGGAAAATTTGGCAAACATCTATCAGAGTACACGGTTCAACAACCCAGGGGACAGACATCTTCAAGAGAGCCTTCCATTCATTCCTCACCCGCAGAATGAATTTACCCCAGACATATCAAAGACATAAGATATTCTCATCACAACACTACTCGCCAGATTCAACTGTGGTTCACAGATCCGTAACTATAATACCCTAAATTCAGCAACATATTCCACCTGGCATGCACTCGTTAACTTACGTCATAATGGTTGAGTCCATTGGCTGAATCTGTGATAAGAACTTCTTTAGACTGATGGAAGTTGAGGCCGACAACTCCGCTTTCCTCTGTAATGTACACTGGTTCATCCTTGTGGCCCCTGTGCAACGAAGCCTGTAGAACACACATATTTACACTATAGGGTTGGTCTTCACATTTTTAGAACAAATCAGAACCAAAAATGTGCATAAATTTGCTATATCAATAATCTATTGTGTTACTGAATTCAATTTTTTGGACTGTTCCAATTATCATTATGCTTCCTCAAATGTCACGTTTCGGGAGATGGTTCTTCCGCCATCCTCAGGTGAACTTACACAGTTCGGCCCATTAGGAGGAGCTAACCTTTATCTGTGGATGAAGAACATAGGATATTACACCTGTAGGATTTGAGGTTTTCATGGCAGCGAGTCTGAAGATTGCTGTCTTCTGGGTTGTAATCTGGTAGATGTCCACCAACGTTTCAGAGATCATGCTGCTTCCACCATCAGGGCAATGAATTACACGGCGCAACAACCCAGAAGACGGCAATCTTCGATATGACACCTCTTAAATCCTGACTAAGGCTTTCATTGAGACAATATAATTATGACTTTTTCATATTTAACTGACTTTATAAAGAAATTTTATAAATGCAGTGATTTGCAAAGATAATATTACAATAAATTGTATTACTCTTCAACACAAAGAGGTTCATTTGCGTCAACTTTGACAATCATATTATGCTACTTAATCACATTCTGGAGAACTCACTCTTCATACTACATCTTATTTTAATGTACGTTTGGGCAAGAAAGTAGCAGGACATTTATCTAGCTATAGCACATTGTGGTCAGAAACAAACCAGCGACACGTTGTTTGAAATGTTCAGCTCGGTGACGTTGGTATTGCTGCCTTGTTTGCGACTCAGTTTAAGAAATACTTCTTCCAGTGACTGGCAGCCATACATAGAAAGCAGAACGTGTGGAGACTCTTCTGCCAGCAACTTTCCACTACGCATCAGACCAATCTGGAGAAGTTAATTATAAATTACTACAGCAATTAATCATCACACATAACAAAAAATATGTCTTATACTTTAAAACTAAAATGAAAGTTCTGTCATGTGAACATGTCTGCCTGAAACCAATAATATGTTGGCATTTTACTTGTATCAGAAACAGATAATTGTTTATCGGAAATAGATGGAACACACAGGCAAAGAGAAGAGAATGCGCTGCCAACAGAAATTTCTGGAGCAAGGAACCGACATGGTGAGATCTCGGGTTCTCACGGTGACAAGCATGAGGATGGCTGTCTACTCAGATGAAGCGCCACGCAGTGGTGCAACATCCCCAAGGAAATGACATGTTATTGAAGCAGACTTCTTCACCTGTGTAATTAACATCTGACATTCTTCTTCTGTCCATGTGCCCTTATTTACTACGCACACAAAACTCACAAACCCTTCCACACTTTATGTTCTCACTTACTGTATGTGCCTGTCTTGCTTCTTCTATATAATGTGTGGTAATTATCACTGTTTTGTTTCCATCTTTGGTTATCTGCACCAAATGATTCCATATGCTTTGCCGCAGCAGTGGGTCAACTCCCACTGTCGGCTCATCTAGGATCAGAAGCTCAGGATCATGCATCAGTGCTACGGCAAATGAAACTCGGCGCTGTTGGCCTCCACTGAAATAATTAAAATATGATGAAAGTCTGTATTAATATCTTGTTTATATAATGATGCTGTCAGGAAAATCACTCCGCAGACCAAGATTTGAACCCAAGATCTCTTAAATATGAAGCAGAAGTACTATTCACTTCACTGCAGCGTGCTGTGGCTTGTGGTTCGTCGCTTCAGAAACATCCTCTACTTGATTATAAATCATTAAGGAACACCAAACAAAGATGTAGGGCTGTTGCTATTAACTGACCAATTCTTCAACCATCATTATTTTCATTTTTCATGTTTACGACGCTATGAAACAGGACTCTAAATTATTACATTTTCAACATCAGAATTTAAAATTTAATTAAAATAATGAAATATATCTCCTAATGGCATCTGTTTCAATTCTTAATCCTAAAATTTCTCAGCAAAAATGTGTCCATTTTCATTGCATATTATAAAAGAATTCTGAATCAGTATTTTCTTACTAATAACATTAAACTGATGTGTTTGTGTGTGGGTCTGAAATACACAAGAGGAATAAGAATAAGAAATATGCAACACAATGCCATGCCTTAGGAAAATAAGAAGGGTTTTTATTAAAACTGTCACAGTATAACAAAGGTGAGGGCAGCACAATGATCCCTCTTAGAATAACAAATATGTGCATACCTGAGATTCTTCACAAGTCGGTTCTGACTTGGCAGATCAAGGAAGTCGAGAAGAAACTGCAACCGTTCATTGATTTCTGAAGTGCCCATGCTGAAGATCCATCCAAAGTACATCATCGTCTCTCGAATTGAGAACTCCCCATACAATGCAATCTCCTAAAACAGCAGTGAAGAATGTTATTCTCATTTCATTCCCAATTCCCTGCAGACGCTGAGTTTATTGCAAAATGGCAGACTAAAGATGGAATAATCTGCAACGTTCTTTTGTGGAGCACAGCGGATAGGATCCAGTGCTCTTTCCCGGGAAGAAAGGGGAGGAAGGAATGGGGATAGAATGTAATGGTTTTCATGACAACGCACAAGCACGTGCGTGAAAGCTACCACCATGTCTGCAGCTCGATTGCACAATTTCTTATTTTTCATTACAAGGTTTTTATTTTATTTCTGTAATTAAAAAAAACTATCTGCATAATCAAGGAACTCACAAAGCCACGTTCTTAAAGCAAAATTTTTACTGTAGTGATAAAAGGATCTCTTACGTTTGTTCCATACTATTTAACTGTTAACACACTGGCATCTGTACGAGCTGAAACTGCAATCAATATTGTTTTAAAGTCAAGAAAGCATAAAATATTGCCGAATAAGAAGAATATTTGACTACGATATGAGATTTGTTCAACCCCATCAAACCTACTCCCCCAGCCACCTAACTCTCTGCTCTGTCAGTACCTGAGGCATGTACCCCACTCTCCGGCCGGGCACTCCGCTGCCCTTCGTGCCCGGCTTGCCGCCCAGCACGTAGATCTCGCCAGTGTTGAGTCGTCGCCTTCCCACAATGCAACTGAGTAGTGTTGTCTTACCACAGCCACTTGCACCTAGCAGACCGTATCTGAAACAAATGAAGGTAAATGGTCATCTTCAAGTTCCAGCCACTTTAAATTCTCTAGTAATCCTGGACAGGAGCTTGGGTGGGTCAGAGTCAGTCTGGGTGTGGTGACCGGAAATAAGTCTCAGTCGTTCAGCCTTGGTCTTCAATGGTTCACAACCTGTGGTCATGATTCATGGGCCAATAGAGGAAAATTAACTATAATCGGACGGCTATGCACGTCAGTGTTGTTCTTCTGAGTTATAACACTGTGTCGTGGACGTGCAGGTAGACACAAGCATTTCCTCAAAGAAACATAATGTCTCCACCTTCAGAACCATAAACTGAACTTCAATGTGGGACACATATTTCCTTCTTGTTACATATTTTAAACAGGGTTTCAGATTGTTTAGGGGAGAATTCATGAACTCGCAGCAAAACATTTGTGTCAGAGGTCCACATATGTAAATAAAGTCTGTTTACCTTTCAGAACTCAAACTGAACAAGTCTGTCATGTCACAGAGGGGTTAAGATGGGATTGAACGTAGTTACAGCTGTGGAAGGAGGTAACTTGCCTCTCATTAAAACTGTTTGCCCCTAGGTCCTGCTGACCCGTCCATACTTGCTTTCACTCTTGTTAGGATTTTCACTTCAATACGGTCAGTATAATACATGCGTAGCTATCACACATCTAGAGTTTTCCTGCAAAGTTCACAGGACCATCACATTTGAAAATGATTCTCTTCCATATTCACATGAAAAGAGTGAATTTGCTCAGTCAGCGCAATGTCTGTTTTTATGCATGTGAGAATATAGGAAACAACAGGATGAATGAGAAATTAAGCAACAACCTGTAAATGCAGGATTTCTTGATTGGCTGAGACATCTTGAGCCTGAAAAGTTGCTACATGCAATTTGTTCACATGACCGTCTCCCAGTTCTACTACCGCGAAAGTACTGCAATCAGAGTAATGAAATTGAGAAATTCAAATGAACATGTTGACGTAGTTGCAAATTCTCAACTTAATATTACTACGTAGATCCAGTTTGAGGCTCACTCCATATTCCGTTTAATGAGTCTAAACAATATTAGATTGATTAGTAACTAAATTAAGTCACTGACAATCCCTGTATTCTGATGTCCTACGACGTGGTTTAGTTGGTAATTAGTGAACACTTTAAACTGTGTGTAACTGGGTCGTTGCCCACATGAACTTCTAGCTGCATGCCAATTAAAAATCTAAAGATGGCGGCAGTATTGGTACGCAAGGAGAAGACAACAAAACGCAACAACTCAGAAGAACAAAGGGCAAGTTCACACCACCCAGAAAACATCAGATACTCCACAGTTAAAAAGGTTCATTTATGTTTGGCCCCCGGACAGCGCCATCTGTCGGCCTGGCCTCAAGGTGTGTGGAGTCCTTCCACTGAGGCGACAAACCACCAATGAACAACAGCGTACATTAGCCTGACTTTCCCTTTCACCTTTCTCCGAGTGATGTAACAAGAAAGCGAAAATATTATGCACACGTCATGGTTACATAACTCATTGACCACCTTCGTGGACTCGAAGTAGGTCGCGGGTGGGAGGGGAAATGGCCGGGCCATCCCGTTGCCATGGAAACGTGCTGAGGGAGCTCCAAATGCTTAGGGGGAAAAACACGAACCCGGTATTGGAACACAGAGAAAGTTCCACATATCAAATAGTTCCTTATTGTGGTCTGAATCATTTCCAGTTTGAAACTAAATTTTGTAATGGCATAAATCCTCATGTATCGGCCGCATTTCGCAAAAAATGGCTGTAACTGAAACAAAATGCAGTGCCCAGAAAGTCCAAAGACCATCCACTGGCCATGACTATAACTGCAAAGATTTCTGTAAAACTGGTTCAATGCAAAATACAAGGATTTCCGCTATGGCTGGCTATCTGTCTGTTGTCACTGAAGTTCGAGCTAAACGCAGAAGTTCTGGGACCACACACACACTTCATTTTGGTGGCACATTTACTGATCGCCTGATGATGGAGGCAGCAAGGATCTTTGGGACGTTGGTAAAATTCTATCAGACAACAGGGCGCTAGAAACCAGAAGACTGTCACCTTCGCACTCGAAGCCGTGAGAGCCTCAAATACTACTTCGCTTTCACTGAGTGTCTGGTCGTCTCAGATCTGCAAACTCTGGCGCTGAAACGATGCTGCTGCATGCGAGGATAAGAAAACAGAAGTAGTTACAAACAAGATTTCGAAGAAAAATTGCGCGATTTTCATTAAAAGACCACGTGCCTGAAGAACAAAGGAATGGGATGATACGATGTTGCATTTTCAAAAGCCAGCGTTAATCTTGGTTTGCGCACTTGCGTTCTGTATTCCGGATGTCAAAGCACGTGTTCCATGACTCGAAGAAAAATGTCCAGCGCGTCACTGCCTACGAACTGTATTTGACTTCTGAGTCAGGTGCGAATAAATCGTGTTCTGCAGATCCGCGTGCTAGAACAGACTAGTGAAAATTCCAGTCCAGAAACCAAGGTCTGATGTAAACAGTTTCTTGATGCTAATCGTACCACTTGTCACATAGACACGTTTATTCGTTTATATAACGTCGTTGCATTACATATTTGTATTTTGTGGCGTCAAACTAAATATGACGAAATGATTATGAATAGTTTGATGGGAAGCAGGCAACAGGAAAATGCAGCTGACCGATTTAAGAGACACTAATGAAATGCCCCGATCAGAATAGCTAGTTTCGCAATTGAGTGCTAACCACTGCAAAGTCTCATGCCATGTTCAGACAACGACTAGCTATCTCTTTCTAGTCCGTGTTTTACACGTGTGCCGGTATCGCTCAAGTAAATTAAAACATGGCACGTTATTGTAATTTAGCCCTTGTCAGTTAGTCCCTTTTAACAACATACTGAAGTTCAGAAGCGAAGCGTTCATGTTAACCACGTCAGCCCGGCTACTACCTTAGAAAACGAGTATCAGAACGACCAAAGCTTTATTTAAAATACTGGAAAACGGCAGGACGTGATCAAATAAGATGAATCATTAGGCAGTACCAGCCAGCAAGTGACAGAAATGTTCTGAGTTTCAACCTCCTACACCCACGGA
>NW_019059645.1:2615994-2632460 GCF_000696155.1 Zootermopsis nevadensis | reverse complement strand
AAGAGCGAACAAACACGGAATCATTTTATACGCATCACTTACACTGCAGGGGTCTTTATTTTTTTAACATAAACGAAGAAATAGATGGGACATGGCAAAGACGTTGGAAACAAAGAAATGCACACAGATTTTCGGTACGTGTGAGTGTAAAACGTAAACCATTCTACATTGCATACACAGATTGTCAGGGTGTAATCTGGATCGATGTAGCTTCAAATAAGGCGCCCTGGCTGCGACGACAGTGGTACTCAATTGGGAAATTCTTGATCATTTATACAACTGTCGAAGGAACCAAGCCAAGTACTGTCAGTTAATGATTACGCTTTCATCTTCGACAAAGTGGGTTCACTCCGAATAAATTTTCAGCACGTGTCTATCCACTTTAAAAGTTACGCTTATATTAATTTAAACATTGGCATGTTTACAGAAATCTTGCAACTTTAAATGACTTTCAAGACATTACAGAGGATGCGCTGATAGCTGCGTGTGAAGTACGACCTCAGCGGCTTGAAGTCACGGTTTTAGACACGGGAGCAGCTACTCGCTACCCACACATTCGCCCACTGCTGGCAGCCTCTCACGGCGATGTAAGTTGTCATAGGAAGAGGTACTTGCAAAATGGGGGGGGGTCACTGAACAAAATGGGGCCAATGTCGAAATTACCACAAGAACAGGGACTCACGAAGGGCCTTCCGGGCAAACGGAAGCCTTGAATGGTACTTGGCACAGTTTTCACAAGGGCAGTTTGTAGGCAGTGTGACGTTATGTATAATAAAATCAATCATGGCGTAACAACAGTTAACCACAGCCCACCCGACGTTCGGAGTAAATCCCAGCTTAATATTAAGCTCGGTTATAATATACGTATGCATGCACATAAATTAAAAACATACTCTATTTTACATCTAAATTGCTCCCATAAGAGGCAATAAAGAAAAATTAACGTGTCATAGAAGAAATCCTTGAATCAAAGAGTAATCAGTTGTCAAGGTGATTTCCTTGTTAAATGAAAACATCAAAACAGCTGCCTCGGTTGCGTCGTAAATATACGGAAGCGATTGATCTTTCATGATATTTTGCGAAAAGGAAATGGGTGGATTATTCTAATCAACGGAAAAATTGACGTGTAAAGTGTTAAGACGAAAACCAGGCAATGATAATAAGAGTTACAGCTCGATCAAGGTGTTCTGGGTAGGTGTTGCCTGCAACAAATGAAAGGTCTGCAAACGGAAACGATGAGCATTGGCACACCCAAACTGACCAAGTTTATTCCGGATTTTGTACCCGTAAAATACTACTACTTTCAAAATGACGCGGGTGTTAAAACAAACATTCGTGTTCAGTTACATACCCATATTTAATCAACTGTTTAGGCTCTATAGTTTCACACTAATAAATCAGTACAGACGATATTTTAGAAAATGCTTCAGAAGAATATTTGGGTTTTGGCAGGGAAAGTAATACAGAATGCAGAAAACTGCATATTGAAGAGATAAGTAATTTACGCACTTCAATAAACGATACACGATCACAGCAACGTCGAAAAGATGGAAAGAACACGTAGAATGAATGGATAAACGGGAAATACAAACATTTTGGTCGGAAAATTTGAAGAAACAAAATCGATTGTGGGACCTATGTGCAGATGGGAAAATAATATTAAAATGGATCTTTAAATAACAGACTGTGAGGATGTGGACTTGGTTAATGTTCAAGATAGAATCTGGTGGCGGGGCAGAGGGGAGGATAGTAATTAAGCAACTTATTATATAACATGCAAGGAGGATAATTACATAACCAGCTGAGCGGCTATTAACGTTTGAGGAAAACTCAGCTCCTTGTATTTAAAACTATGATATTCCTAGCTGAAGTCTCATGCACATGAACCGATATTTATACACACGCTTTGGTGCAGCTACAATTTCAACTCTGCCTGAAGATTTTCTCGCTCGTAAGCACGAGTGCTGCAGGGCAGCCTACTTCTGTTTTCTAATAAAAGGGGGTCAGACTCTCATTCATAATTCGCATCACATCCTTTCGTTGAGTCTGCGCGTGTTCCGAAAACTTTTCAACTGTTCTCGCGAGCACTGACCTGGCGTCTTCGCGCCATCCAGCGTGGGTGTGGCTCCAAGCTGATTGTCGCCCAGATGGTCAACAAGTTCTCGGCTTTCTTAGGACCCCACGGTCCATTATATACCCTGAGTCACAAGAATTCAGCCCACACCATCATAAGAGAACAGTGCAAAGGAAGGTATGTGCCCCAGAACACGCCTCGGCGCATTCGAGACAGGACCAGTGCGATGCATGTGCAGGGTGTCTGGATTGGTGATGACGTCATCACGGAGGAACCCCCGCGTGGATGCGCGGCTGGGACACCCCACGCGCACATTACCGAATCAGTCACATACGCGTGCATGAACGCACGAGAAATGCCCGCTACTACGTTTTGAATTGAACCAAGTATTTAGTCGGGCTCAAGACAGTCAGATCAGAACCACGACGTTGCATGGTTGCTACAGTCCCGGGAATGGGTTTGTTGCTACCTTTTGCAATTTATTCAACGACTCTATCAGCAAGACGCACACACGATAGACGTCGAATGACAGGATGACTAATGAATAATGAATTGGAACAGATGCAGAAGGAACCGGTCGTAGCATGATTGACTTGTCTTGACAGACTAAAGAAAACCACGAGAAATCTGAGCAAGGATAACAGGTCACTGGACCCAATCGGATCCCTGGTATACCAGATTACGAAACACAAGTGCTAACGCTTGGCATGAACAGGTGTGTCTGAATTTAAAGCAAGCTTCATAAAATGTTGAGCATCGAGTGACGTAACACATGTTCAAGTGTTCTGGGAAATCGTTTGACGAAAGTATCGCTCCTACTTCAATTTCAGTCCCTGACCCGGTTCAGGGAGAACTGTCATTAATACTGGTCGGCCCCTGACCTCTCAGGCGTCACATGCAAAGTTGAACTGAATCGGTGTCTCGGATCGAACACAACCAACTAAATAATAAACGACTTGGGAAGTCGCTGTCATTTTTAATTTTGGGTACATTAAAACTTGCCAACAGCAATGAGTCAGGACAGGCCAGTGTACTGCTTAGGTATCACTTTAGTTCTTTATGACAGAACGTTGTAATTAAGAGTGTCAGGGGACTTTCCCCCAACCGACTGACAGGGGTCCGAAAGATTGGGGATTCGGGAGCTGTAATGCAGGAATGTTACTCCCCAAAGACGGTGGCAGTATGTCCATCCAAAATGTTCGTATCAGTCAACTTGCAAGTCCAACACAGCGGACAAACATAAACTGCACATTTACTCATCTCTAAGAAGCATAAAAGAAAATTTCGAAGTTTGCAACAGATAGTCTTGTATCTGCGAGATTCGAACCCAAAAAATCCTGCTGACAAGTTCCTTCATCCCCTGGTCTTTCAGAACTCACCCGCGCCTTGCCTTGTGAGACTGCTTGGTATGCCCAGGACGCAGCCGGACATCCGCGCCGAATCAGGTGCTAGTAAAGCAATAAAACGCACCGCCCGCCGAATACTTTAAAATCCAGCGGTAAGTATGCCTACCATCGGCCCCAACAGTCGACAACTTCTCTTTCTCGCTCGTACGATTCTCAAAAGAAACAGCATTGCTGTGTCCAATGCGGGACGGACTGAACTTTCAAATACAATTTTGGAGAACTTTGGCTTGAAAGACTTAAGACAACACTCACATGGTCCCCTTTGCGACAGTCATATTCAGGTTGCTCAACACGTGGTTCGGGTTCTTCTTCGAGCCGTAATGCTTGAAGGCATGACGCACACAGACCGCTTGTTGCCGTCGGGTCCACAGTGACGACTGCTGGGTCTGCAAGGTGTGGGGTACCGCGACGACAGTGTCCAGGGTGGGACTGGAGTCCGGGCGATCGGATACAGAGTTGGCTTCCCTGTAACAAAGCAAGCAAGCGCGTTACTTCGTACTTATTCTCACCTTATAGTGTTTTTACTCAGTACGTCCTCCAGCTATCTCCTCCTTAGCATAACTGCGCCGAAGAATTCGCTTCTTTTGTGGTAATGTGAATTAGGTCAAAAGATACGAAAGCAAACGCCGTTAATCTACACAAGGTAATTAATGATTCCGTCATCGCCGTTAGAGGGTTCGAGAACTCGACTCTGCAAGCTGGCCAGGTTGTAAGAATACAAGCAAAGAGATGTGACCTTTAACATGGGGTTTAGATTGGAAAAGAGAAGACAGCAAAACTTTAAAGTTCGCAGCCTCCCTGAAACAGCTGAGCCTCGCTTAACACGGTGCAGACGGACCAAAAAGCGGGCATGACGCGGCCCCAGAAGGGCTCGATGAACTCGGGGTAAAGTTTCGTGATCTTGGACAGTTCGTCCTTAAACCACCTCAACGGTTCAATTGCATCTCTACCTGACCGTTATTAGGTTCATCTCCTAGTTTACTGGTGCAGCCATCTCAACTCAGTACATGATCCAAATCGTCAACACATCATCCAGATTTACTCACTCAAGAATTTGCAGAATATATTATATATTTGCTACCGGCTGCAGTCTGTTTAAACACCTGTGCACAGTCTCCGATAGATTCTGCGTGTTTTGTGTCCCAGCCACCACATCCTAATGAGCCCTGTCCCCAGAATGACATTAGGCGACGGGCGTCACTTCAGTAAGAGCAAATTGTTCTGCTTCAGAATTGAAGGCAATACTTAAAAAGTATAATTCTGGGAAGCAACATTTGTTAGTGTTCTATTAAACATATTCACGTTTTGATTGCGTGCCGGTAACACGCTCGCGTTTTACATAAGACGTGAATACGGGTGCAAGGTGCAATTTGTCTAGGTCACTCCACATGTCCGACAACGAAACGGAAACGTCTTTTGTAATGCGTTTGTGGCAGGCAATACCCCACTCACATTCAGAGCCTGGAGCTACTTGAGACAAGTGAAACACAAAGAGCGAAACTGTTCTCGTTCTTCGCATGACGTGCATCAAATGCGCCCATAATATGGTAGCTAGTGCCTTTTGATCTCCAGAAAAAGAGGGCCCAGATCAGAAAATATCGGGCGAACATAATTTTGGTTCGGTCTACTTTTACGCCCACTTTACAAGAAATTTGGATTTTATCAAACAGACAAATCTTACGATAAAAATTACCATCCAAAAGAGACGTCACAGAAAGTACGATAAATTGGAACTACTGGGTGCTTTCTGCCAGCGGGTTACGAAAATCACCTTCAGTTGCAGAAAGCACAAAGCTAAAAAAATCAAAGTTATCCCACTATACGCCATGTAGGGGTTTGGGGGGGGGGGGGTCATTATAGCTCCTACTCATTCTTAATCTCGGCACTAGATGGGGTGTGAGTGGTCAGCGTTCGCGCTTTGCCCCCAGGGAAAGGACCCCAGTATCCTTTGGACACGAGGTCGGGTGGGCCCCAGAGCCAGCCTGGACGCAGCAGAGGCTAGAGGAAAAATCCGTCGGGGAGCGAACCCCGGTTGCCCAGTTTGTAGACAGTCACTATACTGACTGCAACAGCATGTCGAAATTTGGCAGACAAATGTTCTCGTTCAAGAATAGAATGCTCTGTAATCACCATGGTAACGCCATATGTTGCAAAAACATGGGCTGATGTAAGTTACTGCAGCAAACTCCGAAGTAAAAACTTGCAACGAAAGTAAAATGTAATGTTAACGCCGTAAACAAGTTTGAAACAGAGGCGTTCGCCTTGAAAATCGACAACGGCTTTGTGGGTGTATCGTAGCCGAACATTTAATCATCAAATGACCTACTGCGTCTTCTCGCATCTATACTTAGCTTTTGGGCTAATTCCCGTCACCTTTCAACGGAACGGTCTTCAGTCGGGAACATGAAAAATATTTTGGATGGCGAGAAGTAGTTTATGAAATTTCGTATTAACAAGATGCCACCAAGGGCTGCCACAGTTGCCTTCAAGCCACACTAGCGCCAGTACCAGCCAGCGTATGATCCTAGAAAACATGTATAACAACAAAAGTTTCGGAAAATATACAACTCTTGCACAAGGAGTTCAAAAACGCGTGGCAGAAACGTCTGCTTTCTGCCTGGTAGAAGTAACGAATGAACAGTTGGCGCAAGGCGTTTGAAATTTTGTACGGGGACAGACCACGCACGTAGGTACGCGTTACATATGAAACATTTGTCAACAACTGCAAGCATGTGGCAGTGCGTACTTCTACAATAAATCGATTACTAAACTATATAAATGTTTATTTATAGTTCTATTAGCCTCGCCATACGAACACAAGTCTTAAGTTACTCCCAAAACTACTTGAGTTAACAGAATGGTTGCTTGGCAACGTGACACCAGAAATCTCGAACAGGTCAACTGGCAAGGGTATGAAACACAGACTCTGTGGTGTAATCGAGCTTGTCACCCTAAACGAAGAGACCGGAACAAACGTTTCAGTATCACGGTACGCAGACGGTGGTTCGGTTACCGCCCTAACAAACAGATTACACGAAAACCAACGATTTTAACGTGTAAGGCACAGCGAGTAAGGTCGGGCGCTTCGCAGAAGGCAGGTACATCGTCGTTGCGTGTTCAAGGCCTTGACACTCCTTACCAGGCAATACAAGGAGAACCGAGCAATTAGCGCCCTTTTTCGATACTCGACAGCTGAGATGCATATTAAAACACACGCGGTGCGCACTTATGTGCGATGTACCGGATAGCTGAGCGGTATAACGTGAGATAATTTTAAAATGCTCCGAGACAAGAAGTGCTGGGAAGAACTTTCGACGTTCACTTACTTATCCCGAGAATTTCCGGTCTCTTTATATAAATATTCACTTCAAGCACACCTGTTGTCACATATGTCAGATAAAATCTCTAACTTTCAAGATTGATTTTAATATTATCCTTTCACACACGCCTGTCGTTGATAATATCGTTTGGCTTTTGTGTTTCCTGACTGAAACTCTAACTGGATCCAGAGGATGGAAAGAAGCCTTTTTCAAAGGCCCTGCACGTCTTTTAGGTACTCGGTAGCCTTGGGGAATTCAGTCGTGATCGTAGAATCTACTCTGTACTTCGGTATTTACACACACAGATAATTTCTATTTTGATGTTGACACTCGCAGGGGAATTCTAAGGATATTGCCACTCACGAATAGCAAATATGAAATAAAAGCTTCAGTACTTAAGGAAAACAAACATTCTGATGGGCACATTAGAGTCAGCACACATACAGAACCACCCACCTTCACCCTTCCAGAAACTTTACAAGTACTTCTAAAACCTGCTTAATGGTAGCAGCACTGTCATATATAAGTATTTATGAGAAATAAGTCAAGGCAGCTTTGCGCTCACTGTGGGGAAGCCATTTTGATCATAAACACAAATAACAGAAACGCAGAGTTGCTACGACGACGATTACAATAAGATACCTATCACAGGCACGCGACCTGAATTCAAATTAAGTTGGTACCCCTGACCTACACTACAATTTCACCTCGAAAGAAGTTGTAGCTCAGGCACAGTTTCGAGACGTTCAACAATTAACACGCTACTTAACGATAACCGAAGACGAATCAATTACCTTGGAATATAGTATTATTTTGTTAAAAGGCAGATAATATTCACTAGCAGGCAGCCTTCAGATCTTCCTGGCTAAAGAATAACAAAACAGCAGAGCGACCTGCTGGCAGATTACCAAGTAATCACCATCGACCTTACACGTCACGAAACCAGCGACCTGGCATAAGGCACACGTTGCTTCACATTAAGAAGTACTGATCGAAATTAATTTAATTAAGTTGTCATTCACATTACACCGTAAGCGAAGGATGCCCTATGGGCTCCCTCGTGTCTCCACGTTTTTTTAGCAATACTGGCATCTCGAATCGCATTAGTTCAAGAATGACACAAGATTCAACAGGGCTCGAGTTAGTGTAACAATGAACTATGTGAGGTGCCGCGAAGCACGCCTTCGGAACGTCAGTTTATTCCGAAGACTATTAGTTTACAATGCTTTATCCTTCTATTACCGGGAAGAGAATTTAGGTGGCCAAGGTACGAATGGAAGAAAAGATAAAACATATATTTTACAGAAATTGTGAGCGGAATTGGTACCGGCTGATAGCAGAATACTATCGCAAAAGTTCGTGTTTCGTGACACCGGAAGACGTCTTCAGACGCCGCCTAAGACCGTCTGTCGCCTTTGTTGTTGTGTACCGCATCGCGTAGCCTTCGCCGGCGTCCATGTTCACAGCTCGAAACGTAAAATTCATTATCGTTCATTCTGTCTGACAGACGGACAGACGTAACATGACGAGACCAGCCACATTCAGCGGAGTCCTCCTCCTTGAGAAGCTGTACGATAATTGAGGCTCCAAAAATCCCTCGCCTTTACGGACTCCCAAACTTCAATACCGTAGCCGGCCATTCGACTGCCAGACAAATCCACACACTCGTACCCTGTTTCTTTACGATACATTTTAATATTATCCTACCATCTACGGCTAGGACGTATAAACCTTAACAGTTTCCTAAAATTCGGAATGAAGGAACAGTATTGACAAACGAAGAATGTCTGTCAGTTAGCTCAGAACAAACATAAACATCCCCAGGTTGTACGAAGAATGCCGGACCGTAATGTGAAATGCTGGCTCTAGAAAGTCGAAACGGCTTGATCCGGGCCTGACAACATTCCATGGCGACGCTGTTATTCCTATTTCTGGAACGGCGAACACAAACAGCCACAAAGAAACACACAAGCACACCGCAGCTCGCCACGGTAGTACCCGCTATCTACCAGCCAGCAGTCGGACCCCAGGGCCTACAAAGACACTAACCCAATTACTTCCCGTGTCTAGAGTTGCTTTAATGCAAGGACAACTCGGACCTACATCCGATTTGGCCATTACACGACCCGCTCCTTCCGGTCCCAACAAAATTCGGTCTCAAGACAAACCGTCATGACCACGTCGTCTCCGGCTGGGATCAGTGAACAGCCAGAGCGCAGTTTACGCGTTCTGCGTGCAGCGAGAGACAGTCACAAGAATAAAAGCTCGATGAAGATCGAGTTGAAGCATGTCAAGAGCTTTGAAGGAAGTGAGGATGACTACAGAGATCGAAGGAAGAAAGCAGTCCGCCGAAGGTTTCGGGTGTAAGAACATGTCGCGTGCTTTAAGCCGCTTTTGAGATAAACGACGACCAAATCTACGCACTTCGTGCGGCTGCTCTAGTACATTCGGCACCAAACAAAATCAGCATTTCCCGACGTTTCAGCAGATCACCCAATACTAAATTTAAAAACGAAAACCGTCCGAAGGTAACAAAGAATGAAAATTCGGACAGTCGAAAAGTAGCCGAATGTAATTCACACACTGCATGAACTAAGAGCCGTCTTAAATGTTCGGCATGAGTCTTTGCGAGACGTACATAAAATGAAACCATAATAGGGAGGTTGTCTTTAATAACAATTTTTTTTCATTTGGATAAGTACGATATCGTGGCGGGGCTCTACTGAACAAGAAAAGTCGGACTCGATTTTTGAAAAAAAATCAGCCGATTTCTTGACTAGCTAATGGACTATCAGCGTCTTTCCACAGTATCACAGTTCCTCACCGAGTAGGGCTCCTGCGAACTGAAAACTGCATCGTCACATTCCGTGAGGATGCTGTGCTAACAGCATCTTCTATCTACTTGCGTTCCTCCCTTCTCACCGCCTCCCCACTCCTGATCAGAAATCCGGCCTCTGCCTCGGAGCGAGAGCCTCGTCTTCGACTGACAGTGTCCGTGAACTTTGCCTGTGAGTATCAGCCGGTACAGAAATTCCTCCAAGGCATTAAAGAAAATCGCTCGAAATGCAAGAATGTGTGTGCGATTTCTATGGAAACGTTCAACTCGTAAAGTAACCTACGTAACAGGGTAATTCGATATCTTGTAACAAATTTCGAGGTCACACTGACAAAATTGGACCACTTGGTTCCAGCAGAACCATTATTTCCAAGGATTGTGGGAGCCTGAATCCATTTGCTGCTATCAAGTCAATTTAAATAATGTGTACTGCAATTTTACGTAAGATTTACAAATAAGTGTGATGTACCATTCTCCTCAGACCTGCAGGCTGATAGGAACATAACACACGAATTAATTAAACGCGCATGCGCTCTCACGACAGTCGCCGGTTCGAAATTCGCCAGGCAACCGGCCATCTTGACTGGGATTCTGGTTTACCTCAGTCATCCTGCAAATACTGGCACGGAGATTTAAAATAGACTGGACAGTTGCCTCCTATTGTTTTGCATATGGCGGGAGACGATCCTGCTACCGATATTTCAAAACATGAATTCGGACATGAAGGATCAGTGCTTCTAACCGAGATGTCTCGAGAGTGTCATGGAAGCGGTTACGAAAGACACCATTACGCTGACATCGTGTCTGATCGAATCTTCTGAAATGAGAGTAATTTGCGGTAATAAGGATCTCAGTGGTTCCAGGCCTTTGTCGTGCAATGACAATATTAAAATGAGTATCAAACTGCAGCCCTGTGGGAGGGGGGATACCTCAGAGACCGGAACGACGTCCACCACGAGTGGACCACCTCAGCACTTCGAAACAAACGCCTGTGAACACTTCGCAAGAAGGCTGTTCAACTTTCCTCTATCCTATGGCCAAAAATGACTCTCCCGTTGGACCCTAGGGCGAAGAAACCCATCCCGGTACTGATTTTGAAAAGTAATGGCCAGTTTTCGTAATATTTAACACTTCTCATGTTAAAGGACGCACTGTCATAGAATATGGTCAAAAATGTGCCCAAATTACTATAGACTTACACGCTGTTTTAAATTTGCTCCTACAACAGCTTGGATCTGACCCAGTTTTCACCCGGAAAACACATTTCACGGCGGAGTTTTAAAGTCAACAGTAGACGAAATAATCACGATTTAGCTTCAAAACCGTTCGGAGTAAAGAAATAAGACGAGCCTTGTAGCCAACAGGTTGTCTCGGACCGGATGCGGCCCGCGGGCTGCCAGTTTGATCACACTGCTTTACGTGACCACGCACGCGAGGACTCTCTCCCCAGATGGCCCCCGAGGAAAGAGATCTACTTTCGTTTTCATGAAACTGTTACGTAAAACATTAGAACAATTGTATTGTGCCCGACAGAAATACAGTTTCAGATGTCAAAGCACGGACGCCATTGCTAGGGCGTCTGTCACTCGCCAACTTGCAACGACAACACGTATTTCGCGAGATCTCAAAATTCTGGATTATTAAAACAACTGAACGGAAATCAATCGCCTTTATGTTGAACAATTTCTGCAGCCCTTCAAGTTCTCACGGCGTCGAGTATGAAGATGGCTGCCTTATGGCTGCAGCGCCGTGTAGTCCGGTACACGTTTACCATCGTTTCAGAGGACCCTGCTGCCTCCATCATCAGATTACACGGCGTTACAACTCGAAGGCAGCCATCTTATTCGTGATAGCAGTTTCCAAACGAATCGTAACACTACCTAGCATCTCCCAGTTCAACAATACGCGTTTCCCGGGATACACACGTCGATTCTCGATGGACGCACGCACGATCCCGTCCTGTCCGCTGACTCCAGCCGTGTTCGACCTCACCCAAACGGCGTCACCGACTTCATGGAGCAGGAAGTTTACAAAGACCGAGCCTACGGACCATATCCTGCGCCAGTTTAATCCAGTCTACATCCATTTTAATATCATTCTCTTACGTACGATTAGGTCTTCCAAGATACCTTTCCATAAGCGTTTTCAGACAAGAAGTCCGCACGTCCTACCCATCCAACTCTCTCCTCACTTCTCGTTCTTGTGTAAACCGTGCAGCTGAAAACTGTCGTTAACAAAATGGAGGAAAAGATCGAGATTCCAGACCACTCGCTTCTTACCGTGGCAGCACCATCGAGATCACCCTTACAGCAAAGCAGTGAGGAAGTACAGCGAAAAACTAAACTTCCGTCCGTTTCCTACCCGGTCCCTTCCTCTTATTCCGTAACGCTCGCCCTGGGTGTTCGTAGCTGCGCAGAATCAGCTTCTGCGAGTCTGTCCTCACTTAACACGTGGCCACCAAGTTCCGTGCCTCGTATTTTTCGTCCTGTGACGTCACGCCGCCTTCAGCACCATATGCCACACCGGTGCGCAGTTTCATTTTGTGAACCAATCGCTGTATGCATTAAGATCACAATAACGCTGATCGGCGGTGTCTGAGATAAGGTCCGCGGGGGGAGGGGGCGGCAAGGGGCATTTTAAAACCTGGAGGTTCAATATTTCGCTCATAAGAGCCCGCCACCTGTCCATATATTGACGTGGATGAAGCAGCCCAATGTCCACATTTTCTTCCACTTTAATATTATCCCATTTGCACCCAAGTTTGATACTGGTATCTTTAATTCATATGCATCCGTTACCTTCCCACGCGTGCCACATGTCCAAATCGTACATAATCATATCCTCATTTCAAAACTCACCGAACTAACCAAGACAGATGAATCAGAAGTCGTAAAGTGCGAATTGCGTGACTCAGACGGCGGATTGCCACCCGGCCACGCCGAGCCGTCATATTCCTCCTCAGTCACTCCGCCACGAGCTGCACAAAGGCGCGCTAACAGCATCTGGCAGCGCCTTTCAGAATGCGAAACTTGCGCGTGAAATAGGGCACGCATTTAACTGTACTTTCGTTGTGATTCCGACACGGCTATTTCTTACCGCCAAGCACTCTCCCTCTAAACAGTTAACCGAAGGAGCTGCTTCAAATTTTACGTCCTCACGTTCGCCAGTAACTTCGTAATTAGTTACTACCGACCGCCAGTCACATGAGTGCGTTCCTAATATGTCATTTGCGGTGGGTGCCTACCGCGAGACATATCCAGTTTTCTAATAACCAATCAAGCATAAACTAATGTTGATTCAGAACGATAATTCGTGTTTTGCTGTTCTGAGTATCGCTTCAGCTCACACAGCCTCAAGAAAATGCTAGCGACCTCAACCTGATCCGACACAAAATCAGTTACTTACGTTAAAAGCATAATGACGACAAGTCCTTCTTCCTCCTGATGATTTGAGCAAAAATGAAGTTATCCTAGAATCGCTGTCATCAATGGCACAACTTCAAGAGCTGCCACATTGTCTTCAACAAACTTCCCTCACAGATCTGAAGACCTTCAAGTACGACGCCTCGAGCAGCACATATAATTCTGCATTAACAAACTCGGCACTAAGTGATTAGTTTTCCAAAACTAAAACAATTTCAAAGAAGCCGTTTTACAGATCAGTTTCACTGACTTCTGCTCAAGCAAGAGCCGAGACACAAATTGCACCGCCGAAGGAGTCACACGACAGAGCGCGCAGCTGAGACTCGTTGCTACTGCGGACAGCGGAGCAGCTGGCAAGCAGACGACAGCGTTATTACGTCGTATGGACAGACAGCTTTCTCCTCGCTGTTACAAAACCCTCCTCACATAACTTCAACAAAAGAAAACAAATAAAGCCAGGAGTAACGTAACCTTCTTTGGATGACACACGCAGAAACACGCAAGGGCAGAATGAAAAACTGCTGAAATCATTAAAATAGACGCTTGACACTCCGCTCCAAGTTACAAGACATTCCCCTGTGCGCGATCAGAGTTCTCGCCCACTTCAGAAGCAGCGCCTCGTGGACACTTGTTTGAGAACCGACTCCTCTCACTGAACTGAGAAGTCCCGGGTTGCCAGAGCCACAGGAATGCACTCATCTGAAGACACCGCACCACGCCAACGTCTGTGCGTCCTCGCCCCGCCTTGCCAATTATCTCCCCTCCTTCGCCAACGACGCCGCAAGAACTTCGCCAATTTCATCACAAGACCGTCATATGAGCAGTGCGTGACGTAAGACAGTTTTTAAGAGTCACTGAACAAACCCAAGAACCAGAAAGAAAATATCTGTGCCCAAAGGTTAAGACAATGGGCTTTATCTTCGCACGTGCACGAAGTACAGTAACGCAGTCACGTTTCACAGATTATACACTTTCAGACGAAAGTTCGTAACTTTTGTTTTTAAGTGTTAAATCCACAAGCCCCTCTACGCAGTAACTCCTCACCTCAAAGAAAACTCTACTCGTCTCCATGACAACCATCGACTCAACGCGTAAGAATGAATATGGCACATGTCACACAAACCGAACTTCTGGAAAAGTTTCGAGGAGGAGGGGGGGCATTTTATTTTTCAGGACGTAGTTTGAAAAATTGAGCATGTAATCGTAATCAGCGACAGCAACAGATTTCAATTCTGTTGCTATGGTTTCTTCGGCTGTTAACATACATTCTGTCTTTTGCACGCGCAGTTTTCATTCCGACGCACTGAAGCGTTTAACGACGGCTAGGAATATAATCGACTCTTATTCTGAGAATCATATAAAACCCATAAATGCACTGCGTGGGTAAAATGCAGATTTGCTCTTTGTCGAAGCAAGAATAATCACATGTACTTAAAAGGTTTACTAAGGATAAGAAATCCGAGACAAAAAATAGCAAATTATTCCACTCCATAGGATTACTTTTAACAATTCTCACACAACGTCTATTTTTCTTAATTTCGTTGAAGAGTGCTCAAAATGTGGGAAATATTAAGTGATGAAAATTTGACGTTCACTCAAGCTGATGGTGACAGCTATTAACATTACAGAAGAATTAATTGGTTAAAGCTGTCCCACTATACGCCATGTCGTTCTTGACCTCGGAACTAAGTGGGGGTTAGTGGCCAGCGTCACGCTCCGGCCGCGCTTAATCCCCGGGGAAAGGACCTCGGTACCCATCGGATAGGAGGCTGGGTGGGCCCCAGAGCCGGTCTGGACGCAGAGACTAGAGGAAAAATCCTCTGCCCCCGTCGGGGATAAAGAATTACGGTCTCTAATTGAAGGCCTTGAACAAAACAATGAAACCCCACTCATCCGTCCACAATGCATCCTCTGAGGAATCAAGGCACTGGCCATTAGGATGCTCTTAGTGAAATGAAGAAGATAATAACTCCATCGAGCAGAGTCGTCCTTGACAAGTTAATAGTTCTCACTGACGTGGTTAAGAAAATTCCGAAGCTTCATAACAACGTGCCATTTACTTAAATGAAGTCTCCCAACCAAAATTCTGATAGCACTTCTCATTTCTCCCGCTCATCTTATTCTCAGTGCGAACTGCGAGACCATCAGCACGAATAATTAAACACAGCTTCCCTGGTGCATCTTCCAAGCATCAGGCACAACTGCTGATTACGTGCGAAGTCACATGACCATTTTGGTGGCGGGCCCGCAAAAAGTCGATGTTAAACAAAAAAGGGACGAACAAATACAACCCTGCGCATTCCCCATTCGGTTTTAAATTTTTTTATTCGCCAAAACGCCGGGGACGACACCTGACCCTCGTCTCAATTACTTTTTTTACTCCGACACTAACAACACTAATCCTAAAAACAAGTCTCGCCGACCTCGAAGTGTTTCTGTTGGCCCCAGTGACGCGGGTCCGAGCCTCGAGCAAACAACGAGCAGTAGTTAAGCGAACTTACAGACATTGTGACACGCGAGTGACGTTCTGTCACTGCAAGAGTTGTTTAGTCACATGAGATGAGACAATTCTGTAAATGACAGGGATCGCAAAGGAAGCGGAAGTGATTGTGAGGAAACTTTGTAAGATCACGAACACCCTCAACCAAGACGGCCCCCCGAAACGTCTCTTCCACTCAGGCCTTGTGACTTAAATTTTGCGCGGATTTCTAAACTCTACAACGCCTGCTAAATGTCTTGCTCATTTCATGCTCCTCATGAATAGACAAAAAACATGAAGCTCCTCACTTTGAAGTTTTCCTTCACCTCAGTCTGTTCGTTCCTATTGGGTCCGAATATTCTCGGACACCCTCGACACATCTCGTTCCCTTGCGGTGAGAAACCACGCAGAGGGAAGGCAAGAATTCTTCTAAATTTAATCTGCTCGTAACACTTTCAGTTTTCAAATTCTGATTCAATTTGAGGCACATTCCTGTTGCTCTGCCGCGTAGTCCGACAGACGTTTACCGACGTTTCAGAACTGACTGCTGCTTCCATTATCAGCAGCATATCTGCCGAAACGTCGGCAAGCATCCTCCAAATTACGCGGTGAAACAACCTCTAAGACAGCCATCTTCTATTTCAACTTCATCGCAGTTTCTAAGGACGTATACGTAGCGGCCACAATAGGTACATATTGTAGACGAACCTCCACTAGAACACAGAAGAGATGGACTAGGTTAAGGTCACGTCTATGCGACCGGCATACGTGAACATTAAAGCAAATACCGCGCGTTCAGGGACGGTGGAGGTGGGTCTCTAAATTATTCTCTGACGTCAAAGCGTGAACTGCAGTTGAAGGCTGCAAGTTTTTGCTCCTGTTAGCAGCTGCAACGTGATGTGAGCCCCCCCCCCCCCCCCCCCCCTCCC
>NW_019059645.1:2559975-2615945 GCF_000696155.1 Zootermopsis nevadensis | reverse complement strand
CCTCCGGACCACGCATCCTACGGAAAATTCTGTTTGCACAACTGTGAACTCTGTCAGGGGTTCACGAAGGTGTTGCAGTTTCATGGGTCTCGCCTGGAGATCTGTCGCAGAATCGGCATGAATTCTCAGGGCGCCGACGTTGACAGGCCAAGTGTCGAAGCAAGAAACGCCTGCCTCTGTCGGAAACCGAACCCTCGTCTTCTGAGCGGAGGCTCATTTATTTAACGCTGATGGCAGGCGGACCACGGGTTGACAAACTCCCGCACAAAGGCGAGTAAGGCTTTTCTGCAATATCCAGGTCAATTGTTACATCACAATAACAATAGATGTCGTAACAGTTGGATCTGGTCCGAGAGAGCGCAATGCGTTGGCAGTTGACTGCCTGCAAATTGGAACCATCAGGAACCACCGCGCGCTGACACAGACAGTCGACTGCTACTTTGAGAGGCAACTTTTTGCACTAAAATGGTCCTGGACGGAGCAGACATCGAACGTTTCTGGGACGTTGCGGCATGCAGTCTGGTAGAGGTTCACCGACGTTTCAGAGGTGCATACTGCCTCCACAATCAGGAGACAGCATTAACCTCCGAAACGTCTGTCAAGTTAACGATACTACACAGCGTAAAATCCCATAAAGCTGTCATCTTCATGAGAACCTGAAATCCCGCTCAGTTCCTGTCACCACCCGCAAAAGACAAACACACGGCTTTGCCTGATAACGAGTGAGAGCAGTTGGTACTGCATCGACGAGTTAAATTCGCGATTTAATCGCGTCGACCTATTGAGACGGTCCGCAGAGATACCCAGTCGTCCCTCAGGTAAACGCTGATCGCAGAGAAGTGGAGTAAGGGGGAGGGGGGGGGAGGTGAGTAGGGCCTCGCCCTGTTCGATCGGAATTTTGACATTACGCCTTGTAATGGAAGCATGGAGGGAGTTTCTGTTAAAATTCAAGCATCTAAACAGAAGTAACGAATAGAATTCAGACACACGAGGACGTGAAGCCTCTTCAACACTTGCGTTTATTTGCACGTCGATGAACTACGGCAGTAAGGCAACTGGAAAGTGTCCTGGGAAACGCAAGGAGACGTCTTTACTGGGAGAAGAACGAGCAATGAAGTCAGAAGAAGAAGAAATGGTAGCCATCGAGGTGGAACAAGCGTGAAGACCGAGGGACCATCAACCTGGGCTACTGTCCTCAAGCCGTCAACGTAATCGCAAGGAACTATTATCCCTGTCACAAAGAGGAAGCTAGGACAGGCTTAATTTCTGTTCGTGTCGTGTCTGCGTTTCACAGTGCCTGAGCACTGGGTTATATAACACACTTGTAGAGGTCAGGCGGACTTCTGGTCGAACCAAAGGAAGAAAATGAAATGCGGAAACAGCTAAGGGGGAAAGTAGAAGTAAAGAAAGGAGAAAAGACAAAATATGAGGCAATGGAAGGAGCCAGCAGGTGAGCGCCAAGTGGCGTCTTCTATAAGAAGAGTTCTCATCGCTCCAAATGCGGACACAACCTTCACGGAACCCAAAATGTCGGCGTCCCTTGCGTGTCTGGGTAAATCACGCTGCCTCTCGCCCCACGTGGCGACTTGATAGACTCCCGCGGGCGGTATTTACATGGCGGCCGTGCGAATCTATGAGGTGGGGAGACACACTAGCGTGGCGCGTCGGATACTTGAATGGCATGCTGGAAAGTTACTTTAAACAAAAAAGTGGAACACGCAAAGCGTTCCGTACAATCATTCCGCTGCCCGCAACACCGCACAGTTCCGTCGCCAAGGAGACAGCCACCTTCAGTACAAAGCACTGTTTCACATTCCCAGTAACTCACTGGTATTGTTTGATGTCGTTATGTTTATCAGACAGACAAGGCGCAAATTATTCTAGTTACTAATCATACCAAGACATGTCTGAAACTAAAATCCTAGATCACGTTTCATGTCACGTACAAAGTGTTTCCTTCACTCCGTCTGGAGTCAGTCTGAAGCTACGTTGCAGACATTGAAATTCGCCTTACACACTTTTGTGCACATTTCTGGTGCAAACACGGATGGGAACAAGTCGAGTAACTTCACACGCGCTGATATATGCACGACTTCCCTATTATGCGTTCACTTTATGCAAATAACGTTGCGCGCCTGCGACTTTTAATGCGGCTGAGTTTCTCAATTGACGTCACGCAGAGCAGCTTAGTTTCCGGATATACGTCCATGATACAGCCTCGTTTTGCGTCAGTCTGGCGAAAGAATGACGCAAAACGTGTGTCTTACGAAAGAAGACAAGGCTAGTTGATGAAGCGACGCCGAGACTCGAGAAACTGCAAAATGTACGCACGCGCGCACGGCTGCAACAACTCAAGGTACCCGAAGGATTGGACCTCGTGCTCACAGCACGCGCCAATGTGAATTTAAAAGCCACGCTGTTTCGATTCATGGTCTATAAATCACCCAACTACAATCCTTCGCGGTGTCGCCATGTTCCAACTTCCAATTCCCCGACAGCTCGGTGTGGCTTCTCTATCTGAAGTAACGACACTGTAGATCCACACAGGTTACCTCTGGGTTCCAGCTAAAGTCTGGTAAGATACCTCAAAACTTGTTAAAAAGAGAAAAAATGAAATTCCGACGTTTCAAATTCTGAGAATGAAAACGCCTGTGAGACTATGCAATTTGCAGCACGCAGCTGCGAAAGGTGCTGACGCCCGCACGGCGTTAGGCACGCTGAAGTCAGTCAAAAAGTTTCTCGTTGTATTTCGATACTTAAAAAAATCGAAGTTTAAGAGAGGCATTAACGGCGCGCGGATCCACAAGCGGCCCAGGAGGTGGGAGGGAGGCAGTCACGGTTCTCTGGAGGTCGAGGTGATTAACCTGAAATGGTAAGAACAAGGGATTTCCAAAGCAGTGGGTAAGGACAGACATGCCCACGAACTACTCTCCGCTCACGCGGAAAACGCCTCGAGATTAAGGCAGACGGTTCTCTGCAACGCCCTCTTTTCCTCCCCGTACATTACTCATTTCTTCCACACTGTAAATGAACACAGAACGAGATTCGACATCGCTAAGACGTATGATACTTAGCCATTTAACCCACCTCCTTCCTGATGTCTCCACGAAACATTACGTGTTAAATTCTTATCTCTCCATATCGAAATACAAGTTCAGCCCGTGTAATTCTCCTACAGAGCACAACCGTACTTAGTAACTGCCTCAGCATAATTTAAATACCATTGCAATCACTGAGATGACATAACGACACTGCGAGTAAGTAGACAATATACAAAGGAAGTTAGCAAGGTTGGATCAATAACTCGTGACAAATACGCAAATCTCTTCAGCAAAGCTTCGCAGCGAAACACGGAGAGAGTTCTCTTCACTACCAACTGCTCAGAACTGAAACCGAACCGAGGTACCGGAAACTGTTTCCTGCCCTGGCCTTTTGATCTCGCAGCAGACCCCATGAAATGAGTACGAAACAGCACAACTGAGATCGACGTGAACAAAAAACCCATTCACCAGTTTCAGGACAAAAATTATCACAATCTGTGGCTTCAACACAGCAACGAGGGGCTGCTAGTTACGAGATTCGAAACGAGACCTTTCGATAGCGCGATAAAGCTTCGTCGTGGCAACAAGAAGGAGAACTAGGTGAGATTTCAGGTTCTCACGGCGACGGGTATGAAGACGAATACCATCTATGACGTTGCGACGCGTGGTGGTTTCAGAAGCCGTAGATTTTAAAATCTTAGAGACGCAAGAAAATAATATTTTATGGATCAAATATGTTTTCTCCTCAATGTTGGAAACTCGTAACAAAGTAACGAACGCGTATTCTGGCATCCTCTGTTTTGAGGTCAATTCAGACACGTGTCTGGACCAAGACCCAAAATTATAAGAACTTCACTCACGCCGGGACGAAGCCGTGCCACCGCTATCCTAGTCAACGGACGGAGCTCCCTCCAGTCATTTAAAATCGACTGGAGTCCCCACGTCCCTATCCCAAGCCCCACCAGGCAAGAGTTCCTTCGGCCGATGCCAGCACAAAAATTCACGGCCTTCGTCAGTCCCCGAGGACACAGATTCTGAAGAAATCCAGCAAGACAATGCTTGAACAGCAATTCCTTTGAACGCTGTTAGTCAAACGTCCTCGGTCGCCATATCCAATATTTATTCAAATGAAAGAAATATGAAGTTTCTTAACAGCAAATAATATGTAAATTTCAGAATGTTTACAAAAAGCAATTATACAACTTTTGTTTGCCATTCGCTGCACGTGATTATTTATCGACTCGCCTAACAAGTACTTCCACGAACAACTTCTGACGTCAGCATCGATTTATGTCCCCCCCCCCCAAGGCAGGGGTATTATTACAGAAACTTTAAGGGGCAAGGCCCGCCTCCCCCAAATCGTGGAGGCCCTCAGCCAAAGCGACTCCAACCTATCTGGGTTCAACAGCACAACACCAATCCAACCACAGTTCTCTTGAAGATGGCTGTCTTCTGGTAGAAGTTTACCGACATTTCATTGGTCCATATCGCCCTGATGATGGAGGCAGCAAGGACATCCGAAACGTCGGTGAACTTCTACCAGACTACATTGCGCAACAGCCCTGAAAACAGCGATCTTCATGTGCTAAAGAACAATTGGTTTCAGTTTTGTTTATGGCAACCACGTAAAAGCCTAAGATCACTTCTCGAACATCACTTAAGAATGCGTCCCTCCAATACTGGCTGCAAATTAGTTTGATGTACGCATGCGCTGACACCGGAGGCGGTTCGCTGTTGGATCTCATACAAATCAGCAGTGAAAGAAGAAGAAGAAGAATTGTAATTGACACAAGAAACAATTAACTTTCTAGCAGAAGAAAACATCCAAGGAACGGGTTACGTAACATGTGGCATTGCGTTTCCTCCGCCCTCGGAGCAGGTTAATTTTTTCCGTGGTAACGCGGATCCACGCCTTTTTACACCGCGTCGCATACGTCACAGCCCTTCCGAGTCCCCCACGGAGCCTGGAACTACGCGAACACGACACAATTCCGGTGCATTACTGGTATTTCGTTCGCTATTTATTCGCAAGGAGTTCGGTACAAAAACAATTCAATCAGTGGTACAGCGATGTCCACCGGGCAGGTTATCTCAGTGTTAACGCCTCTACTTCGATCTGTCCACTGACGTCACCTTGGGGCCACCACCGTAGAGTGAAGTCATTTGTTCTCCCACGTCACGGTCCTTGGTTATAATTCGGAACGACAAATCAATTCAAACATTGCGATTCTCCCTGCATACACTTCAGTGCCATTTTATGTCCTTTTTAAGAACTGCAGCAGAATGGAGAACGCGAAATTCCTCAGATCAATCAATATCAAACAGAGAAGTTTTATGGTAGCGTACATCAGACTTGGTAGGATTTGAATTTTTCACGGCGGTCGGCCCGAAGATGGCTGTCTTCTGGGTTGTTGCACCGTGTAGTCTGGTAGAAGTTTATCGACGTTTCAGAGCTCTTTGCTGCCTCCATCATAAGGAACACTCTCATCGCCCTGATGATGGAGGGAGCAAAGACCTGTGAAACAGCGGTAAACTTCCACCAGACTACACGGCGCAACAACCCAGAAGACAGCCATAACCTAGCTAGAATTTTACATAAGACTTCATACTGAACGCAGCTTCCGAACTGCCAGCAGTGGTCCAGCCCTACTTCTTAAGGGCGCAGTCCAGAGGCTGGATGCTGTGGAACACGCCATGGGCATCTTGACAAGCTGAGCCACAGAACGACACTGCTCCATAGAGGTAGTCGCTTGTGTTCATGGCAGTTCGGTTGTGTGTTCACGTGTAAAAAACTTACTCGTAACTAAAACTGACCCTTCCGTAAAGACGTATTTACGTCAATAGAAGACAAGCCTAATTCTCTTACACGAGTTCACAAATGCAGATGAAAACATTAAATGTGATGAACAATTAATAATAAATAGGAATCCCTTACCTCAAACTTCGTTCAATTGTAAGAGACCACGACGTCCACCCGCAGTGACCAAGATTTCTTAACAATTCTTATATAAGTAATTGTGATATTCTAAAAGGATTTTACCAGCACAAAAGTATTTCATCAACGACGCACTTCTTCTACAAGCGATTCACAGCTCAGCTCTTTCCGCAATAACGAAAGCGGATTGTTGACGGCAGTAATGTAACACAACAATGCCGAGTAAACATTGACGTAACAATTAGTTTCTTAGGTAAAGGAGTAAAGCATTGTTACGCACGCAGGAGTTCATATAAAAGCTGACCAATGTCGTAACGCTGTTTTTGCCGAATGACCCTTCCGTATAGACGCATTTACGTCAAAAATTGCCTTTACAACGCAAAAGTGTTCTCGTCTGTGAGAGCAGAAGACAGAAGTGGGAACACGCGGGTGGCACAATCGATCTTCTGTTAAGCCGAGACGGAATAAACTGAATTCGGGGGGAAGATTTTACTGCAGATACTAATACGTAATTTAATCGAAATCCGTTGAGTATTTTCAGAGACAAATCACGCAGACTAACTGAGAGGCCTCTCACGGTCCATCGTCAGTAGAACGCATAATTAATTATACGCCTGAATTACGTATTACCTTGAACTCGTTTCATGTCTACAAAGAAGAAATGTTCAATAAACCTATTTCAGTGATTTTCAGTATAAATATTTTGGTAGCGTGGCCTGTGGGAGGCTCAGTGATCGTGGTATGCATTAGAGTACGTTAGAAGCTGCAAGGAATTGCAGCTGAGAATTCAGGTCAGCCAATAAGCTCCTAGGACACTAGCAAAGGAATTAGGTCCATTTATTTGAGTTCACATGTTTTGTTTTGTAAATTATATAGTTGCGTATGTTTTGCCTAACAGCAATGCGATTGCACAAGAACAGTACAAGCCTTGGCACGCTGTAATGACGATCTCGGCTTCATTAATACGATCATAAACGCAGGTCTTAATCCTGCCGGAAGCAGAGAGAGAGGCATGTCACGTGATCTACGTATCTGTATACTGCGTTCCACTGTTTTTGGCCGCTGAACTTTGTGAACTGGAACCTCGGAGCGAGTCTCTTACCAGAAGTTTGCTGGAAGGGATGACAGCAGAACGCGTACAGTACGTTCCAAATAAAATATCACCACGGTATGTAACTCAGGAACGTCGATTTCACTACAATACACATCACTAGAAAATTAACACTGCAGAGAATATTTGATAATTTCATCTTCTTCGCAAGTCTTCGGTCCTCTTCTAAGTCTTTCAATCCTCACAGACCACCGCCTTCTGACATATCACTCGAATCATCACCACCGCTGCTGCTGTACAATCCATTATCTTCAATTACATATATTGGTGACAAAACGTGACTAGGCGTGACCACCTTTGAAAGCGTGACGAGAGGACACCTTAGGTGTTAAAACATCACCAAGATTTTAAAAGCGTGTCCAAGCGTGACGTACTGTAACGGCGTAACGAGATGTGGGCCATAAGTGCCGAAACGTGACTAATGTTTTCGAAACGTTACCTTATCTAACAAACTAACATAACCTAACTAAACCAAACCTAAACTAACCTATCCTAACCTAACCTGTCGTAACTTCATCTAACGTAATGCAAATTATCAAAAATTAATCGAGCCATACGTAACATAACATAAGTGTGCCGAAGCGTGACTTAGTGATCACGAGTGCCCAAGCGTGAAAAAGCGTGACCAGGCGTAATCTGTTCTGACCTCGTGACAAGAGATCACCACATGTGTCTAAACGTGACGAAGATTTACAAAGCGTGACCAAACGTGACAAGGCGTGATTAGGCGTGACCTGCTATAAATACATGACGAGAGGTCACCATAAGTGTTAAAATACGACGAAAATTTGAGAAGTGGGAAAGATGAAATGCGGAATAAAGAAAAACATGACGACACAAGTGATGACACACGCAAGGACGGGATTGTGCAGCCCTCATCAGGGCCCACAAGTGCACCTGAACTGTAACAAGCATTTCACAAAGTATTTAAGAATGAACTTATTCTTACACAGCCGATTGCAAATGCTTATTACGACGCACATCTGTCTTGAAATTTCAACACCAACAGCAAATGCGGACAAGTGTTGAAACCGAAGCTCGAATACCACAAACCGATCAGTTTTTGTATAGGACATTACAAATTTAAACGCCTGACGTCAGCAAAACACACAGTGGCAGTGTCTTCAAATCATGTAGCAGCTTTACGTAATGTTCACAGAAGGCAACTTTTACTTTTTCGTGTAAAAACAAAAAGAAAACAGCTCAAACATGAAGACGAGGGAAGTGTCGAAACACGGGAAGTGACTTGCTCCAACTCTAAGTCACCATACAAATTGGTAAGATAACTTTCGTGCCTCATCCATAATAACATTCAGCTGTTGATCCAGTGTCTGAAAACATGAACAGCTAACTCAGTGCTCAAGGTGTTGACGTGCACATAATTACACGAAGGGTTGGACATGAAGCTCCTGAAAGGAGAATTGCATACGAAGTTTTGGTAGAGACGCCGCCACTTCGAAGAATGAGCAGATGGACGGAGCTGGGGGCTGAGCGGAGCGTGGAGGTCGGTCGGTGAGTTAGTGAAGACTAGCACTATTGACTATAGACTATAGACAGTCTCGCCGTTGTCCCTCAAACACTGTGCCCGAAGATTCGAAACTCACTCGTGTTTCCCAGTAGCTTGCTACGTTCCCCCTACAGTAAATAATTAGGGCGACGGGGAAGCGGGGGTTAAGTTTCGTCTCGAAATCCACAATCATCTGTCCATTCGACAGCAAGTGGCAGTATTTCTGACTGGCCACGAAAGACAGCCAATCCTTGGCCTCCTACAGTTTCACTATCGTAACATCTGTATGAACCACGGAGTTCGCTACGAAATGCCTCAAACCGCTCACCAACTTCACTCAAACATTCTCGTAAGCTAATTGCTCTCGGACACCTGTCAGAGTCAGAGACCATGTTTCGCACCCATAAAAACATTTGGGGAATGACTGGTTTCTGCATCCGTGTCTTCGGCGCCCGCGTAAACTAACGACGTTGTTCGGTAAGGTCTATCGGCGAGACACCAGAAACTAGCCGCTGAATCCAATCGTGACCCTAACTCACATACAACTGTAACAAATCTGTCCAGAGGGAAAACTATCTCGAGACACATTATGATGTGACGTCCATCGGACAAACAACATCCTGACACTATAAAACATTTTCAAGGTGGAAATCCCATGGAAAACCTTGGAAATCAAAATTAATTAGTCAATAGCTGATGGAACATCCTCCAGACTAATTGAAAAGATCAAATGCTCTCATGTAGAAATGTTTACCTGCAAAACGTGTAAACACATTCTTCAAATAGCTTGCATTTATAGAAACAGAGATTCTTAAAAGTCAAAGAGCAAATAATACAACTCATCGTCGCGCCGAGGAGGTTCAGTCAGCGCCTGAACGCGATGTCACACTGAACATCGCCCAGCGTGAGTGGCGTTTCTCGGCACACCACCAAAGCGTCTAGTCGACCACACACAAAATTATCCTATCTCAACGAATGCTATGTACAGTCCTGCGGTTTTATCGAGACCTCTGAGTTGTGCTGCGCAGATAACGTGACGAAGACCATTTTGACATGCGTATCACGTTGCGTGAAGACAGTTCCGATGATAACGGATAAATGACATTGCCTGCGAGTATAAAAACGCCGACAGTAAAGCACAGCCAATTCTAAGTAGGTTTCAAAACTATAAAAGTAACTACAGTGAAATGTAGAGACAGCGGCAGGCCGATGGTTTGCTGGTCAGAGCGAAAAATATGACAAGAAAACGCAACAAAACGAAATTCCACTAAATACCCTTAAAAACTGGTTTTCAGCACACATGTCCACAACTCCTCATTTTAGACAGCGGAGATGCCTTAAGTCCGTCAGATCCCTCGTGCCTGACAATTACTGTACAGTCCAAGGCTCCTACTGGGTCATCAGTTTTTCTGAGGATGCCCTTGGACTTTCTATTTGCATCTGACATTTCATGTCATTTAACAGCATTTTAATTATTGTGATTTAACACGAAATTGCAAGCGACAAGTGGCACGGACGTTGAGCTGACGGTGACTTTCATACGACCATCCGTAACGCAGTCTCCCAAGAAGTTCTTGAGAATTTCGTTATTTTGAATAGAGGAAGCGTCTGGATAGAACGAAACCAAGACACTATAACTGTGTCTAAATGTAATTAGTAAACACGACGTTTCGGGAGTTCAATCTGGCCTTCAAGTGAATGGCTGTCAATGTAGAGCGAGTGAGCCGGTATAATTGAGCTCAGATTTTATAGGTTTAACTGAGGAAGAACTGGAAAAACGGAACACAGTATACAGCTTAAATATTTCGGGTATCAGGTATTAAAAATATTGTGTTAATCTAAAAATACAGCAGTCATTCGTAAGTATCGATAAATAATTCGTAGTATTCACTTGTTCGCCTTGAAACAAGCAGTTAAAATGCTGAGGAACAAGGAAAGAAAATGAAGAATTTCTGTCGACAGCTGCCTACTGGAATGTCCGTGGTTCTTTCGTTTCTTCGTATTTTAAGAGCACGGACGTACAATTGGCGAAGTTTGGATGAATTCCTTCGCCTTTCCCGTGCTGGACAGAAATCTATTACGGGAATGTGAATATTCTTGTCTTAACTGAGACTGCGCGCGCGCGCGTGTGTGATTAATGAAGATAATGTAGATACCGTGTGTTTAACGGGACACTCTCAACAACATAAATCTGAATCAACAGCGAGTAACAATGCGAAAAAGGAAAGCACTGGCAGAAGATAACATCCTGAGTCTCTGAAACTAAGGAAACACCAGGACGTAATCCTAGCACGTGACTTCATATGAATGACACAAACGCTAAGTGCAAAACAGAAACATCACGTTCCGTGTGTGAAGTCGTGGAGGAAATTATCAAATTAACATCGACAGCAAGAAAACATTCCGAGAATTAGTGCATAAAAACTCAACTTTTCGCCTAAACACTGGTTAGGCTATTTTTTCCTATGCGTCACTAATCGGAACGGCATTGACACACGCCAACCATTCTATATCAGTCTCTTCACGCCTCTAATTATTACGACATATCCAATTCAGTTCTCTATTGTCCTACAACTTCCCAAAATGGACGCAATTCAAAGAGTACACATGAACTTGCGTCTAAAAATAAAACATGGTGGAGTATTTCCTTCACTAGTGCATCGTGAATCAAGACGCCCGCAGTTTGCGTGCGTCCAACTTCTGACCCCTGCAACACATGGTAAGGTGTACTCCAATGGAGTACAGACGCTTTCCAAAATCCTCTTTGCAATGAAAATTTACAGGTCGTTAAGAGCAGCATCAACAGATATTTCAATGCCGGTGTAAGCGAGGAACACAGTGCAGACAACGCGAAAGGTTTGGAGGACCCGCCATTACCCTAACGCGACAGAATGTAGGAAAACTCTACTCGACGTGTTACGTGCTCCTTAATTTGATTGTCCTAATACTTAGGGACCAAGTTCCACACCCATGCAAGACAACATGTGGATTTTCAGTTCTGTACATGTTCACCTTCGTGTATGCACAAAGGAGCCGGGACGAGGTAGCATCCATCCACCAAATTTGGTGTGCTAGCAATTCCAATTCTGATTGGTTACTTTTCCTCCCAAGTGTTTGAACTTCGCCACAACTCCGACGCACTTACTCGTATCTGCTGAATGTATTTTCCGCTGTAGGCCCGTCATCATTTCAGAGTTCCCTGGCAGAATTACAGAACTTCAATTGCTTCACGAACATTATTTCCGATGACTCTGCTATACGCCGTCAATACGTGGAGTTACGCAACTGACGCCTGGAAACGACTCAGCTTCAAGTTGCCATGGAAACTTCAAGACCCTCTCCCTGTTTATTTTACGGTTCTATCAATCCAGAAATAAAGAAGAGGCACATCGCGAAATGCAATGTCTACACTGTTGATTACAAAAGAATGTAACCAGCCTTCAACAGCGAACTGTGAAGACCTCGCGATTTCACTTGTATTTAATTTCACGCCCCCAAATTGAAGACCGTCTTCCTACCCGGTCGGGAATGTTTCGGGCCCCTGTTTGTCGACCGGAGTAGCAGCAGGCGAAACACACATTTGTGTATACTAATTAGAAGAACACTTCCGGGTTTCTGGATCTCCCAATTTGCTACTAGCAGTTCAGAAAACATTTGCATAAGCAAGTATAATTTTCCTTCCTGTGGTAACAACTCCACGAACCAATCCTTCTTGAACAGCTGACAGTCGTTCAGTAAGCAAAGAAATTCCCCGCGTTTTGTGACACCAAAGGTCCATTACCGTGTCCATACGAGATCGCCACCGGTTCTTTTCCAAAGCCAGATGAATCCAATCCAGACCCTTCAATGTCCTTTCTAAGATGAAATATGTGCATGTCTCTTGCACTGGACTGGATCGACTCTGTCCATATAACTGAAAGGTGGTCCACTGTTAGTAAGAAGTCACAAGGTCTCGCTACTTGTCTCCACGTGTAACTCACGGCCGGTCAGATCAAATATCTCAGATTGTATAATTATATTAACAGTTGAAAAGCACAGACTGACATAAATGTGCAGTTGACGCTTTGTGGAAGACCGCAAACAGAATGGCTCAACCACTTTGTTCTGTTCTGTTTTCAGAAAATATTATCCTTAAGGCCCAGTGGTAAGTATGCGTACCACATGCTATGACAATCAGCAATTCTGCATTTCATACTTGTGGGTTTCGTACGAGTCTCAGTGAAAACCGCGATTATTTCCTTAACTATTTTATCTTCGTAATTGAGAGTGCGGTGTTTTCTTTGCGGTACGGACTGGATCCTTAAATGATATTCAGACGGGCTTCGGCTTCAAAGCGTTGAAAAACTCGCAAAGCTATACAGCCTACTTGGATAACCGAACTGCTGACAGAATGTAATCGCTATTATCATTAATATTAACGCAGATATATTTTATTTATTTGCGCGTTAACAAAATGTTTTTGTCGCTGTGACGTTCACACCGGACAGTCAGCACGTCTATGTTTTCATGTGGGCCGTACTTCCACACTTTCACCGTCCTCACAACAGCCGCCAACTTGCTCCATTCTGTTACAACTTCACCGCGGCTTCAAACTCGCTTGAACACCGAAGCGAGGTCTGAGGTGCTTACGCTTCCACATCAGCCTGATGATGGAGGCGGTGAGAACTTCTGAAACGTCGGTAAACTTATACTAGACTGCACAGTCCAACATCCCAAAAGACGCCCATGCAAATCCTCAATCGATGTCATTTTCTCAAAGCGAGAGCCCACATTTCACATCCATACAAAACAGTAAGAAGATTTCGTCCTGATCATTCGCGGACAAGAGGCGGGGAGTCAGAAGATGCTGCAGCGAGTGCCAACTAGCATTCCGCGACAACTGCTATCTCAGTGACGTGTCACCGTGCAATGACGTAGGCCACATTCCAAACAGACCGCAGGCTGCTACGTAGTGTTTGATACGAATTCCATGTTCACAACAGTCCGCCACTGGACCCCATCCTAAGCCGTATCAATTAAGTCCACATCCCTTTATCCTATCCCCTTGAGATCCATTTTAATATTATCCTCCCATTCACTCCCAGTTGGCGCAAGTGGTCTCTTTCCTTCGATTTCTACGTGTCCCGCCCACTTCAACCTCCCCGTAAGTAGTGCGTGAGAGATGAGAAGGGTGTTCAAATTTTCAGTCGCAAACCCCGAATAACAGACATCACCAAGCATAGATGAGGATATAATATTAAAATCGGCATTCAACTGATTCGGGACAGGGTAAATACTAGCTCTTGCCTCGAAGGGAATGGCGCGTCAGCAAACATCACGGAGCGTAGAACGAGAAGCTCTGCCATCTTTCGGTGAAACTTCAAAGCCGCTGCCATTCAGTAAGGAAGCAAGTGCCATCTCACGCGACCATCCGCAACTACTCTTCACCACCTCGTGATTTCTTCTTTCTATGTCCTTCGCAGGTATTTCCGGACCCTTCACCTTGGAGCGACCTCAGGTTGCGGGCAGAAGAGACGGCCTCCAGGTATGTGGCTTACCTGTGAATCTGTTGAATGAAGAACCGCGGACGGTCGCCTTGGCTTGGGCGTAGAATCAGAATATCAAAGGGGCAGTCTGTATATGAAACACTGAGGCACGATCGAAAGCTTCGCCACGTACGTACGCGTTTATTGCACGTAAGAAGTGAGAACGGCTCAAAGGATTTTGATGAAATTTCATATCCGAGAATTTTACCAGCATTTATCGTTACAGTCTCATTTTTGGTTTTAGATCGGACAGCAACTGCGCGCGGACGTTACTGGGCGGAAATCCCCGCGTAGCGGAACTCAACACAACATTGATTAAAATGGTTATCACAACCTGGGGGATTCCACCACACGGATTCCCCAGTCAACAGCGCAATCACGTCAGGGAAATCCTGCAAGGACGTCATATCCCAGCCAGATTCCCCGACCACGCACTGAACGCACACTATTCTGACGTCACAGGCGCCATCCGCAAATACGTAAAACACGACCGGGCTGTTGCAATGTTCAGAACTTTCCTGGCTTGTTTACTGTGGAGGACAGGAGGATGCCCGGACGTTGTCTGTATTATATTATTTATTTTTTTATTTAGTGTTCTGTCTGACGACAGGTCCATATGAACAGGATCCTTCCATCCTTTTCTCGGACTGGGACCTGTTCATATACGTTCTTGGCAGATGATCCAGAAGTGGTTTGCCATTGCCTTCTTCTGTGTGTGAATGCCACGGAGAAACCGGGGAAGCCCCTGGAGGAAAACTCCGTGTTGCCTAGACCACGGCCTTGCCCAACACAAGTTATAAATTCGGGCACCGCCGGGAATCGAACCCGAGACCCCAGCGTTCTAACCGCTAGACCACCGTGGCGGTATACGTTGTCTGTACCGCATAAGAATTCGATGTTACGACCACTCCACGGTCAGCATGTCTTACCTGACCAGGAGCGGTTGAGCGACCGCTGGGTGCGATGAGGCGACCTCTTGCCCTCCCGATGTCTCGCTGTCAGCGTCCATATTCATGGCTCAGGCTGGTGTGTCAGCTCTTAACAACGAGAAACGGTTTATCTGCCTGCGCTCTTGGCAAAGTAACGTTACGACGCGTAAGTCATCCGACACACCTCGAGCTCCAACGCTTCTAAACGCCTATTTCCTCAACAAATTCTCCACTCTTACTTCCTTATGGTTTTATCTGCTGATAAGGAACTCTACGTAGTTCCGCGGATTTTATACGAAAAACAAATACCCACAACAGAATTCTGAAGAAACCGCTCGTCTCCGGTTTTTCTGCAGAGCGTTCAAATTAAGTAACAAAATTGCAGCAACTGGCCGGGAAATCGGCAAATTTCAAATCGCTTATCGACTACTGACCGGCTGATCAAATCTTTCGTTCTATAACGACGCATTTATAACTGAATCATTTATGTAGTCTATAATATAGAGTGTCCCACTAACGTGGAACCAATCACGACAGCGAGCGATCTGCCGGGAAATGACTTTGTCACAACACAGAGCATTGCCGTCGAAAGCCTGCTGGTTGGTTCCGATTTACGTGGGACATCGGAAAGGAAGTGCCTGTGGCCTACTTTAAGGTACTGACTGTTCATTGGCCCTGAGGACAGTTTGGCCCAGCAGCGCGCGATGTTTTACTTACTTTCGGCAAATATTTTTACCGCCTACAGAGAAGAAAGGTTTCGGTCGACGATATTCCGCGAAACAGGCTGAGCCTATGAACTAGACACTCCCGCACCACACCGGGACTAATACCGCGCGCTACTGACACCGGACATGTAGTTTACCCGCGGGACAAGCCCTGCGCAGATGCGAACCAGAACTCGCGGATTTTCAAGAACTGTGAGCAAATTTCGCATGGGAACTTTTACTAAACGCATTGCAGATTCATTTCATTTCTATTCAACTAAACGAAATTTTATGCGTAATTTTAGGGTCGCCAGAGAAATTTTAAGGGGATAAAGAAAAGAACTCGTGTTGCAGTTTCGTTCACCCACGCAGTCCGACGACCCGCTGACCCGCAGGCGAAGTTCAGTCGACAGAACAATCCCCATTTCTATGCTGCACGAACGCGTTTAATATTACAGAGACGAAACCGAAATAACAGAGTTAACTCAATCAATACCGCCACTGGCATCCACTACATGTGAGTCCTCCAGAGCCTTTAAGGACACGACAGAGGACAGAAACGTCCCTGAGTTTGGAGACGACTGGACAGGCCTTACGCACGCCATCAGACGAATACTGAAACTCACAGAAGACAATGCTGGAGCTGTTTAACATCGCTGCATCTACTGCTTCTCTACTTAACAGTGTTTCGCCTGTAGCCGACACAAACACCGCAGCAGAACGGACGACGTTTCCGACATAACAATTAGAAAGTGTCAGTGATCGTGGAAGGAGGAAATTCATTTCTTCCAGACCAACTAATTCCACTGGCACGACTAACCGAATCACGGCCTAGAAACAGTTGTCCTGCGGCCCAGGCGCGGAAACTAGCGGACGGACACAAACGACTGGCTCAGTTGAAGACAAGTCGAACAACAGTTGTTGGAAATCCCAGAGTAAGAAATAGTTTCAGTTTTCGACAAACTTTCAATGACCTCACTTCCACCCCCAGTCACCGCAATTTCGAAATAAGAGCAAACAAGAGGCGATCATAACAGGATGAAGTCTCAAAATAACACACCAGTTCTTCAAGGTCGTCTTATTTTAACCCTCGAGTTAACAGAAATATCTCGGAGCAAACAATGGCCAGAGAAATAAATAAATCTCTTCAAATACTTTGCAGGAACCTCGGGTTTACTTCGACGCGGGTGAACATTTCGTCCCGAAAGGGGAAATTCTCTTCAGCTTTGCGCAAATGAGACAAAGATCCGTAATTGTTCCGTTGTTCTGGGGGGGAAAAGTGAGACAACATTTAACACGAATTTTTAAGGGAGAATAAAACAGACGAAGGTTGCACTTGCGGTAATATAGCAAACAGTGGTATGCTTTCTAATGCTCCTGTAAAAAAGAAACACAGCTCAGACCGTACAGGATCGTCGAACAGCGGTTCGATTCCCGGCTGTACCTCCACTCCGCAATACGTCTGCATGGCTGGAAAATAAGCTTTACGGAGTGGACTCATCTGGCTCAGGATATGGACCCCCGGTAGCGGGCTCTTGCGGACAAAGTAACGAAACTTCGGGTTCTATAAAAAACGGGGCATTTTTCGACCAACCGAGCGAGCGACCATCAGCTTCTGACGAAATGCTTTACTCCGACAAGATCATATTCACTGCGACAACTGTAAAAAAGTTCTTAATGATTGACACTTGAGGTCGTCATTCATAATCATCTCCTCGCACGCTGATTAAAATGACTTTACATGAGCCCTCAAGGTCAACCGATAGAATCAATTCAGCATCCAGGATGGGATTCGAAAGGCCAGACACTTCTCACAACTGCGAGCGCAGCGCAACTACTGTAGAGACAATAGTAGTCATTCAAAAAGCACACTACATGAGCTTACGAAGGGGTGGCAGGAGACGCCTGTAAGTCAGAATTCTCCATCTCAAAAATCACATGACCGATTTGTATTAAATTTTGTAATAGCGTCTGTATTACTACACGCTACAAGGCTGGTTATGCTGTGATGCCTATCTCTATACAAAAATCTGCATATAGATCATACAGTTTAATGTTCCTAGAATGACGATCTGGGTTCATCCTGTTGTATCGCATTTCGTATGGTGAAAGGGATTCCCCGGTCGCAGCGCATCCCGTAACAATGCGAGCCTCCACGTTTACTTTCAAATTCTCTTCGCGGTCCGCTACTCCAACCGTGACCTAGCAACAGCGAGCGAGCAGTCAACTCTTTTGTTTCTCAGACACTGACGATCAAAGCTTGAATCGGTGAAGGACAATTAAACTATTTCCCACTGCAATTACTTTCCTTGTTTTGAAAGAAAGGACGACGGGATTTGAGAGCAGCACATTTACGGTTAGCAGTGTTCCGCACGAGAGCAGAGAGACAAAACACACAGAAGTACTGACAGGCAGCTCCGTGTATCTTTCTGACGCCGGATTCAGTCACTGCGGACAGGTTTTTATAAAATTTGGTAATAGCGGGTTCTGTGTCACTGTCACCCGACTTGTTCGACACGAAGTAAGACGTTCAATCTGAAACGTTAAAATTAATCATAAATTTAAATAATCTATATAATCCTTCGGAACCGTAAGATGAACAGCAGAAAAGTGAGTGCGTTCGGTTCTGCGAGGCTACATGGAGCCTCCTGGAGAGCCTTTGCGAATTACAAACATTAATGTCTGATTAACGCGCAAAAATAATTCTTAAGAATTTCAGCCAATTTCTTTACGACACTGTCTTGAAGTACGCTCTTGTCTCTGAAATTTAACTTCAGCGGAACGGCCAATTCAATTCAAACGTCATCACCTGAGACAGCACAGAAATACGTCGAGAGCGTTTCTGCGTCTTACGCAGACGTGACCAGGAACAATAAAACCCAGAAGGGAACTTATTTTCCTAATTTAGATTTTACATTTCTTCTCACAAACATGGACACATCCCACAGAAAACAGAGAGTGCTCTACTGTAATGCATTACAACACGTCGAGACTGACTAAAAAATTCGCAGCCACACGAAACTTCCGATGGCTTATCCACACTACTTCCCGCTTCTGGTCATACCCAAAGGCTTCAACCTCGCAACTACGTATCTTACCACTTTGAAACTTTCATGTACCTGCCTCTATTATATTCGGTGTAGACTAACTGCAATGCCTTCGCACAACAGCTGTTTCAATTTCAACTGGTACACACGTTAAGAAATCCGACAGCCAATTTTGAGAAAACAGAAAGCCGCCACTCAACCCCAGAAGTTAAACCGTTAAAGCCCAGTGGTAACTATACGTACCACTTCCTTTAACACTGAACAACTTCTCCCCCTACAAAATGCACTGGTGGGGTTCGTAACATAAAAAGAATAAACAGCGATTATTTACTTAAGCAACATCAACAAGATGATCTAAGTACCGTGTTTTCTTTTCGGTACGGGCTGAATTCTTAAATATTATTTAGACGAATTTCAAGCTCTTCGCGTGTCGGGAAGGCTACACTGGAGGGGCCTCAGTCAGGACGGCAAATTCTGACAGACGCTGGCTCAAACAGGTTGCAGCAGTTCAAAGCGCCTGCGGTTTTCCGTAGGAATGTAACCACTGCAATATCATACGAGCTCAATCGTGTCTGAGGCGGAATAAGGCCTCTCGAAGGCCACGACCCCCTCCTTCAAATTCATCAAGCATTTCAATTCCATCGTCTCGTGCCATTCGGCACTACAAAACCTTGCACTTGACACAGCGTCGTTAAATAAGCCAAAGGTACACCACCGAAGCCTCATGAAGGGGTCTACACGGAAATCTTTCCGTTCATGGAGGGAAACAACGTAACTTTAAAGATACAGACAGTTCTGCAGCTACGGAATTCCTCCGCCCTCCGAATGGCGTTCCGGGTATAAAAAAACTTCTACCTAGCTCTTGAGCTGTACAGTTATAGGGCAAGTGGGAGGGGACGGTCAGAAAAGTTAAGGCCACGAAAACGAAAGATGAGGTTTTTCACAGCGGTGAGTCTGGAGATTGTCGTTTTCTGGGTCACTGCGCCGTGTAGTCTGGTAGATTTCCACCACCGTTTCAGAGGTCATACTGCCTCCGTCATCAGGGCGGAGGGGGCAGTGGAAATCTACCAGACTACACGGCGCAACGACCCAGAAGACAGAAATCTTCACGAAAGGACAAGTTTTACTCGTCGAGAACACGTAAAAGACGGAACAGCAAAGCAAAGACACGCACTTTCTCGTATCGGCTTGCGAAAGTGACAGTTTCCATCGATACGTCAGCAGAGGGCACGAGCGTGTCTTTCTTGACGTGTGTTAACTTTTACATCGCCTCGTGTCATAAACACTTTCTTTTGTGTTCCTTGCAAAACTCTGGAAATCTTAAATTTTTCAAAGCGAATCAAACACGTAAAACCGCCTCATTTTAAGAACCACACGGGCTAATTTAATTTAAAATCAAGCAGCAAAACCTAGACAGTCACACAATAATTCACAAAAACAAATCTTTCATCCGACGCAAAGATCAGGCGCCAGTGAGTCCCCTTCTCCGCCCTGAACAAGTCATTAACTTGAATAACGAAACGTGGTGTGGGAACTTACGTTAAGCTAGCGCTCCAGCTGAACATGGCCCTCTGCCTCTCCGTGCTGACCGCCATCTCCTGTCACAAAACAATTTCAGAATTCAGTCACTGCAACATAACACAGCACCGAGAGCAACCACCGCCCGACTACGAGACCGGTCCAAGAACTGTGACGCGCATCTAAACCGAGGAGCTCAAGAAGACGAAGTGAAACAAATGAAAGTGGCCACGTATTACCCGACGTGAGAACAGAGGGCTCTAAGTGGCGTTGCAGATCTGCCGTAACAAAGTCCTTGTAATATTTATACGTCGATTAGCACCTGGCTTCCTTGTTGACTCTTAACATCGACAGGAGCGCTGCTTCGTGCGTGAAGGAACGTGGTCCATGACAGGCTGGGGGCCAAGGGAAATGTGGGGACTGATCCCCCACGTACGGAACAGTGCGAAAAGTTTTAAAGATGAAAGCTAATAATTTTTTTGGTAATTCCGGTAAAATTGGTTGATGCTGTTTAAGAAAATAATCGGTTTACAGTGAAAATCGCACATTCTGTTAGCAAAATACATTTTCACTTGATATTAAAGCAGCGGTAAGGAGAGAGGCTCTCATTTGCTCCCTCCAGGAGAATGCCTCGATAACCCTTAAATTAGGCCACGGCCACTTCCACATCGTTTCCAACTCATTAATCACGAGCTTTAGAGGTTGAGCGTAAATATTTTCCCGTCTGCATTTATTTCAACAGAAATGAACCTTCGAGTTCCACGAAAAGAGGGAGATTTCTTGACTCGCAAAACGACTATCAGCTTGGAGTCAGTCGCAAAGCAGGGGGGCAGTCTCCCATCGCCATGGAAACCGCAAATCTTACATCCACATTTAAATTAAATAATAAAGTCGCCGAGGTCTCACTCCGCGCGCCACGAAACCAATGTGAAAGTGGCGGAGGTCAATGTCACGACGGATTTACGCGAAACGAATAGTAGCGTCAGGAGAACAAAGAACGCCTCTAGGAGGTGGAGGAGGGAAGAAAGAGACAAGACGAAACTGAACCAAAAATCTCGGCAGTTCCTTGACACACATTTGTCCCACACCGAGGAGCGAGAGAAAGTCCCTTCGGCCTTCTTGGTTCACCGCCGACGATTAGGCTTATCAAACAAGAATGAAAGTGACCTCCACACACAGTTACGAAAGGCGTTCTTTACTCGCGACAGCATCTTCTGCTTCAACAACGGCGATGTATGCGCGGACGACTGTCTTCTGGGATGAAGGCAGTAAGCGCCTCGAAACATCCTAAAAGACAGTCATCTTGACCTCGGATGATGTTTGAAACATTTTCGTTCGACAAGTACGAAACTTTCCTTTCGGCAAAAGTGGAGAGTTTACTCGCATTTTAGGGCGAAACAAACCTTAATTAAATTCACGGTCGTGTTTAACTGCGCACCTCTGAGCCCACGAAAGTCATAATTGAAAAGCTGATAGTAGCTGGGCGAGTCAAGGCACCGCTTGTGATTCTTAAAATCCGTCCAGCCAGAAACCAGGCCTTGACGTAAGGCGGAGAACACAGAGACAACTTCTGGGATGTGAACGCGCCCTCTGACACCCAAATCTCAGCGCTTACCTCTGCTCACTTCACGCACAGCGTCCGAATGGTTTTCGCCGGACAAAAACAAAATTCTACACTCGACTTTGCCCAAATTCCGCGTGAAACGACAACACAATCACCGCTTATGAGAGTCAACGGGCACCACGAGAGGTGGACTGACACGAGTACACCCAGCAGAGCTCGGAAGCAGGATCTTCGCGACACGCACAGTCGCTTCCTCTCAAAGCAGCGGCCATTATTCACGATTCACTTTTTTTGCTTTATAATTCCATTCAAAACATAACCCCAGAGCACGCGGCTAGCCATTCATTTGTTTCCGCTCGTAACTATGGAACTACTTCGAAGGTCGTAGTAATTACGGACAACTGGTTTTGCAATCGGACTTAATATTCATTGTCTCGTCAAATGCAAATTTTCAATCTTTTATTACGTTTATTTAATGGCTTAAATACGCGATTGCCATGTGATTGGCTACAAATCAGTTCAAAAATATTATCGTTGGAAGAAATCTCTCGCCGTCTGTTAACAATGGAAGCTGACAATTCGTGGTTTTACCAGAGACCACGAAACATTTGTAGCACGAAAGGGTTTAATGAGTTGTTAAGGCAGTGGGACTAACAACAGAATCAGTCCGTAATGTAACAGATTGTTAGGTTAGGTTAGGTTTTGGCTGTTCGGTAATTATACCGCAATGCACCAACTGGCGAGGCTGTTTTAACGTGAATGAGATGTAGAAAAACGATTCCGTATTAAGAACCGGTTAAGTTTGACGACAATGAAGAAAGGGTGACCTTTAAGTCAAGCACTGAAGACTCATCAGTTGAGCTGACTTACACACCGCAATAATTGGTACATGGCCAATCTGTTTCGCGCTTTTGTGACGTAAATTCGTCTATACGGAAGGGTCATTCCGCAAAAAAGTTACAGGAAAATGTGTAAGATCCGTATCAACAAATCGACAACAATGGTCAGCTTTCGTGCATTGTTATGTTACCTAGGAAACGTCATCTGTTTACTCGGCATTGTTGTGTTACATTAATGCCGTCAACAATCCGCTTTCGTAACAAGATGGATGACATTGAAGATAACATTACATTATATTACAGAGACGTAAATATAATTTAAATACAGAGACGTATTTACGTCAGATTCTCCGGAACCGTGGTTCCAGTGTCAATTTTTAACTGACGAAGTCAGATTCTTTGTTCGGCGAAATATAACGGCACGAACCATAAAACCAATTCTGCTGTTTCCCGCTTCCGCGACAGCGACCATCTTTACTTGTGTTGCCCGAATTTATTACCAGAAACTGAACCTCGCTTGATTTAATCGTACGACCTATTTGAGCCGCGCCACGTAATTTTCTGCATGCTCTGAACAGTTTCAGTTCTCAAGAATTTTAATCGCCATACGTTCAGTGCCAAGTCAGACGAATACACTTTCAGGTCACGTTCCAAGGCCAATAAGTAAATACACAGCCAGAAATAAAATATTTGGCCTTGTCCAAACGAGGAGTTCCGTCTTCCTTCTCCACGTGCGTTCGAAAAAATCCACCGTGGGACGGCAGAACTCTGCTGGATTGCGACACGTTCAGAGACTCTCATTTACGTACTTCGTTTGTTTAACTACGCTCAGACTACACAGCGTTGAATGAGAAAACAGTGAACTGGAACGGGTGTGGCCTAATTTAAGGAACTTCCCCGCCATTTACATAGAGAGACTGAGAAAAACCCAGTCAGGTTAGCCGGTCTCCGGGACGAGGTATGAATCCGGGGGCCTACCGAATACGAAGTCCCGGATAAACTAAAATATGCAACACTCGCCATGATCACGTGACGCGACGTGTAACTTACATTATCACAGCAGGCGTACTAGTTGACACAGTGTCGTTAAATAAGCGAAGACACAAACTCGCTAACAGAATCAAACTCTAAAGTCTGAAATCAGTTCTAAAAATACTGGGTGTTTCTTCGGACACTTGTATTCTATTTTACTATATTTCCTTCTACGCCGTCTGTTAACAATGGAAGCTGACAATTCGTGGTTTTACCAGAGACCACGAAACATTTGTAGCACGAAAGGGTTTAATGAGTTGTTAAGGCAGTGGGACTAACAACAGAATCAGTCCGTAATGTAACAGATTGTTAGGTTAGGTTAGGTTTTGGCTGTTCGGTAATTATACCGCAATGCACCAACTGGCGAGGCTGTTTTAACGTGAATGAGATGTAGAAAAACGATTCCGTATTAAGAACCGGTTAAGTTTGACGACAATGAAGAAAGGGTGACCTTTAAGTCAAGCACTGAAGACTCATCAGTTGAGCTGACTTACACACCGCAATAATTGGTACATGGCCAATCTGTTTCGCGCTTTTGTGACGTAAATTCGTCTATACGGAAGGGTCATTCCGCAAAAAAGTTACAGGAAAATGTGTAAGATCCGTATCAACAAATCGACAACAATGGTCAGCTTTCGTGCATTGTTATGTTACCTAGGAAACGTCATCTGTTTACTCGGCATTGTTGTGTTACATTAATGCCGTCAACAATCCGCTTTCGTAACAAGATGGATGACATTGAAGATAACATTACATTATATTACAGAGACGTAAATATAATTTAAATACAGAGACGTATTTACGTCAGATTCTCCGGAACCGTGGTTCCAGTGTCAATTTTTAACTGACGAAGTCAGATTCTTTGTTCGGCGAAATATAACGGCACGAACCATAAAACCAATTCTGCTGTTTCCCGCTTCCGCGACAGCGACCATCTTTACTTGTGTTGCCCGAATTTATTACCAGAAACTGAACCTCGCTTGATTTAATCGTACGACCTATTTGAGCCGCGCCACGTAATTTTCTGCATGCTCTGAACAGTTTCAGTTCTCAAGAATTTTAATCGCCATACGTTCAGTGCCAAGTCAGACGAATACACTTTCAGGTCACGTTCCAAGGCCAATAAGTAAATACACAGCCAGAAATAAAATATTTGGCCTTGTCCAAACGAGGAGTTCCGTCTTCCTTCTCCACGTGCGTTCGAAAAAATCCACCGTGGGACGGCAGAACTCTGCTGGATTGCGACACGTTCAGAGACTCTCATTTACGTACTTCGTTTGTTTAACTACGCTCAGACTACACAGCGTTGAATGAGAAAACAGTGAACTGGAACGGGTGTGGCCTAATTTAAGGAACTTCCCCGCCATTTACATAGAGAGACTGAGAAAAACCCAGTCAGGTTAGCCGGTCTCCGGGACGAGGTATGAATCCGGGGGCCTACCGAATACGAAGTCCCGGATAAACTAAAATATGCAACACTCGCCATGATCACGTGACGCGACGTGTAACTTACATTATCACAGCAGGCGTACTAGTTGACACAGTGTCGTTAAATAAGCGAAGACACAAACTCGCTAACAGAATCAAACTCTAAAGTCTGAAATCAGTTCTAAAAATACTGGGTGTTTCTTCGGACACTTGTATTCTATTTTACTATATTTCCTTCTAAATTCATTCGGTTTCTGCCCCCCCCCCACCTCCTGAACGTGCCACCCTTTGACCTTCTGAATGCGCGAAAACTTAGCGCTCGTTTTCTTCCGAATTCCCAATATAAGCCCTAAAAGTCGTGTTGTAATTAACAACTTTCACCCCAACTGTACAACAGCTACCAGAGTGTGTACGTACGTGATAAATTTATCTTCAAAATGCGAAGGCAAACGTAAACAAAGTTGCGTGTTAATACAAAACTGATTGTTGTAAGAACAGCGTAGTTTCCATTGTTACAAACGTAGAAGGAAGCCATTATTGCCCGTTTCAATTCATCACGAGCCTCGCGTCTGCACAGCCGAGAAAAACTCAGCTCCTTTTACGGTACCTTAAGTTTATCACCGTGTTAACAAACGCCAGCCACGAAATCCTACCTGGACCAGATTAATCCACTGCACACAATATTTATAAATATCATCCTTCCATCTATACTTAGGTCCCGATCACCCCCTCTGAAGTATCGAATCAATAACACCGTTGCATAATTTGTGATGTCACGTGACGTAGACGTGCGTCTTGTCCCAACCGCCAGTTGTTTCGTTTAACGACTTGTTCGTCGACGCGTGAGTAGAGAGCAAGTAAGAGCGGGATGATTTTCATTTCAAAAGAATTGGTGTAAGTTTAACAATTCTGAGAAATCTACAATCACATAGAACGCCATGATCTCACATTAAATGGCGATGGTATTTTTCGCGTTGGTGCTGACAAGGAAGCTGAGTCAAAATCAACAAAGACGTTTTAAATCGCGTGATATTTATTCATGCTGAGTTTCGTCAGCTCGACTTAGGTAAAGCCCAGACGCACGAGACACTGTTTGAACAGCGAAGACGAGATTCTTCAAAAGCACACAAGGAAACAACAGAAGACATAGCATAGAGAGAATCTATAGTTAAACGCCTCGGAAAACGAGGTAGCAAATGTCGTTCAGGGCCATTTTATGCAGAGCGGGGGAAATCCCTAAGAACGAGCAAAATAAAACACCCAACCAGGAGACCAAGATGAGGGCGGAAAATGATGTTAGGAAATGTCAGACAGGAGGAGGGGAAAAAGAGAAGACAGACATACAAAATTTGACTGGAGGGACAGCGACCCACATAGAGGAAAAATATCATTCTGCCAAAGTGGCGAATTCACTTACATGCAAAGTCTAAATCTGTCGGACAAAGAAGCAGATTTGGTATTTAGTTCGTCCAAAAATGTCTTGTTCTTCAAGGCGTTACTAATTTACATTGCAACTGTAATTCTGAATCACGTTCCTTCACAATCCTCGAGCGAAAACCCACGCAATGGCAAACACAATAAGAATTCCCCATCTGGTGTACTGAAAGAACGCTACACTATCTGCACGACCTCAAATCAAAATGGGATGCAAGAAATTACGACTTCGCAGCAACAAACAAGGTTAACAATATATACACGTTTAAAACATGACAGCAGAAACAAAGGGCCTCGAGAAATCCAGGTTTTCGCTTCGATTACAAAACGACTGATTCTTTTGCAACGATGACAACTATCAGAAGACGATCAACGCAATGACACAAATTTCGAAGCTGGAATTCATCGGCCCTTGTACTTAAAGAAAAGTAAAGAATTAGGTTAGCGCACCTGTGAAATATTATGTGTCAAAAACATCGAGTCTTCCAAGCAAGGACGTTTCAACTCGCTTCAAACAACTGGGTCTCTTCTTTACGTGGTACAACCCGACTGGAGACGGTTACAAACCAGAAGGAACAGCTTGTAACGTCATCTCTGCTTCTATATTAGCGAACTAGTAATCTTAAAAAAAATCAGTAATGATCTAGTCATAATGTAACAGCCAATGTCAGTCATGCTCGACTGTACGAGTGCGCTGTTCCTGCGATGAGGAAAAAAAATGAAATTAAGATGAGACAGAGGTAACTCAAATCAATTTTCTTCCTCTGACCACCGTAATAATATATTGCGCAGAATACAAATTACAAGTCACACCATTTCATCCGCCTGCAACTTCCTCGCCCTTAGGTCAAAATATTTTCTTTGGCTCATTGTTCTCAAACACCCTGAACGCATATGTATTGCCTTATGGTGAGACACCAAGTTTCGCACCCACACAAAACAACAAATAAAATTACAGTTTCGCATATTCAGAGACTGAGCAGTGAGTGGTAGCAGCCACAATGTTACCTGAAAACAAAACGCAACCATGGAAACATTTGGAGTGCGTTGTGGGCTCAGGATCCTGGATGGCGCGAGGACTTGTTCACAGACTGTGGCAAGTGGATGGACGGATGGGAGATGACGCGGATGGGGATTCTTGGTCACGACTGGGCCGTCATCAGTCTACGTCAGCGGTTCTCGTGCGACGGTCACAAATCCCCTTCCCTTCCTCCAAATATCCACAATGCCTCAAAGTAACACTGAAATGCAAAAATTCCATCATTATGTAATTTTGTAAAACTCTGAAAAACAGCACAGTCTTCAGATCTGAACAATTTCTGCAAACAACCAAGGATATATTATAAGATGTTTGAGTCTTTCACTCGAAACATTTCTCGACATGGCCACACATAAAAAAAATTCACATAATCTTGGATTTTTAAATTATCCCATATTCAAAATTTATGCAATATGTCAGCAGTGAATTCAACCCCCGTACCGTACTAGGCTCAGCAAATATAACAACTATCGACAAACAAAGGAACGCAACAAAAGCTTTCTAAAGGCATTCTGCTTCCAGGTGTCTTGCAAGGACTTGCTGTGGACACGGAATTCTTCACAGGCAACTATGCACCTCGCTTCTCATTACAAGCCGCTCATCTTACATCACAGTTACATACCGCTTATATACAAGAAGTATGTAACTCATAGGAGGAAAGCTAACCGACAAGACAAAATCAATTACGTTCTGTTTAAAATATTTTGTAATTTAATACACTTCTTTCTGCAGAAGTACAACTATCAGATTTTACAGCAGAATATTAATTTTCATGGAAGATCTGTTAACAATCGAGCCCAGGAGGACCAATTCATACCAGTTTAAACACACAAATAATTTCTGTTTTAGAAGCGGCAATAATCCCTCATCAGAACAGCACAGCATCCCTATGATGTCACTGCATGGAGGGTGCCAGGACACTCGCCACAATTACCACAGCGTAGGTAATGATGAGCCACGGGCTCACAACCATCTTAACATCTACCCTGATAGAGGCACGGCCAGACTGAGACCGTATGGTTAAGTCCACCCAAACTGGAAAGACATCAGCCCTGATGTGGTAAAATCACTGAGAAACTCATAGTTTTGCAGCTCTGAACAATAAAACTGTCAGTCAACAACATTTCATAGTTCATCAAGCTTAAATTTATCTTCAGTTATCTAGGTGTTAATAATATACACTGTGTTTTTAAACACCACCAAATAACCCTCCGACTGTTGGAGATACACAATTTACGCCACATGACAATGATAAGTAGGTCTTTTTATGCGGAAAGTACTTTAAATTTATCTAACGTACAACAATTCTATTTATATACTTACAACAGAGCTTAGGAGTATTGTGACAATTGCATGAACCAAGTCATATTAGAGCGCCACTCGCCGTCCTTCATATTTTGATTTTACTATATTGTTCAAGACGCAGGCTGCTGCCCTCTCAGAAACAAAACACACTCAGACGTTGATTTCCCACTTGCTGTTTCTTACTGCTTCACCAGCAACTGCCAGCATTTCCCTAACAATCTCTTCTGAAGTAACAAACACCGTTTCCCCGCTGTTGAATCCCATGGTGCATTTATTTGGAGGGCCACCACATTTCTTCAAAACCTTAGCTGATGCGTGAAATTCTTGTGCCCTCGTATGTCGAAGAATTTCTCCAACATTGGCTCTTGTGATTCCTGCTCCAGGCATTATAGTGATTCGTCCATTTGCATTCAAAACTAGTTTCTTTATAACAGGTATTCCTTTATGGGCTGTAAACTCCTGTCCACTGGTCAAAATACGTGTAAATCCAAGCTCTATTATAGTAAGTAAAGCTGCATCAATATCTTGACACACATCAAAAGCTCGATGGAATGTGGCCGGTAGAGGCGACACAACGCCCATGATTTCCTTACATACATTCTTATCTACATCTCCAGATGGAGTCAAAGCTCCAAAAACAAATCCATCTGCACCCCACTCTTTTAATACACTTGCATCATTTTTCATAACCTCAACTTCATGACATGAATACACAAAATCATCACCGCCACAAGGCCGCAACATAACAAATACTGGTATCTTCACAACAGATTTAATAATCCTAAGCATTCCTGGCGTGGGGGTAAGCCCACCTTCACTCAAAGCTGCACACAACTCCAAACGAGATGCTCCTCCATTATAAGCATTAACAGCAGACTCCACACTATCAACACACACTTCCATCATTTCTATCTGTAACAGAGAGAAAGATCTTGACATTTTGAGGGTGATATGACCATCATCCACATACTTTCACCTAGATCCAAATATTTAGCTAATCAACCAATAACTAACTAACCAATCAGATAGCTTACAGAACCCAAAGTTTCATCACTGAATTAACCCTGCCCTGGACCAGCAAAATCAAATCGCTTTCAACTTCTACCTCCCATAGCTCCCGCTTGATTCTATCTTCCGGTTTCCGTCTAGGTCTCCTCCCTTCATCTTGAGCAATGGGTATTATTATTTCAAACGTGGTGACACTGGAATATTTATGTTAGGTTAGGGTTGTCATTACATTGTTCTTTTTAAGTTCATCTCGGAAATACTGTCTTCTGTTGCAGATCACTTTCTGTTAATTACATTCTTTTTTTGTGAAGTTTAGTAACAGAATATCGGTGTCAACCAACTGCACATTCGTATTTTTGAAATTGAAATTCCGTGTTACTGATACTGACAGGATCTATACAGGACATACGTTATACAACACATTATAACTGAATTACTCAACATATTATACACTACGATCACTAGTAATTAATATAGGATTCAAAACTGTAATACAAAGGCTTTAATGATTTAAATATATATATTTTTATATCCCATAACATTTGGCTCACCTCTCCAGCCGACCACGTTTTCTCACAACGTTGTAACGCTGCCAACATAAACATTCGTAGTGATTAAATACCCCCTTAGTTCATAACTTTATCTTTGGTCCCAAAGCCTGTTTTAAGGCACGGCATTTATACTAAAACTAAATTCACAAGGCAGAGTCCTTCAAAAGCTGAGCCTGTCAATAAATTACAGAGTTTGTGAAACAATGAGGAACATAACCCCATTCAATGCACTCCTTCACAATCCACTTTAACATTACCCTGCCATCTAAGCTGCTCTACAACTGCAATGTTAGGTCAAGGGTAAAGGAGTGTAAAGCTCCTCATTACTTTCTCCACCTTCATGTCACTTCTCTCTTACACCCAAATATTAACTTCTTTCACACTGTGGTCACTGTGGCTTAGGCATCAGAATACTTGCATTGCCTCTACCATCACAATGACAGATAAAGGAAGAAATGCGTGTTAAAATCCACTATCACGTAGGAAAACTGATGCAAGGATTTCAAGGTACCTACACATTTAGAGTAGCAGGAAGGGAGAACCAGTGAGGTCAATTTATTTATTGATAACAAAAATTTCATTTTAATGCAAACAAACATAAAAAGTTACATTCAACTTAGTTTTATCTTCTTTTTCTTTGACTTGGTGGGCAAAGGCCCAGGAGTTTTGAACACTGTGCTGAAAGAGAAGCATAAACTGTTCAAAGCACTGGTACATTGTGTAGCTGATGACTCACAAATACAAGAGATATTTAATTAATATTTGAACTGTAAAGTAAAGCCATTTCACTGTTCCACTATATGCCATGGAGGTGGAGGAGAGAGCTGGGGTATAGCACTTGCCCATTCTTCATCTTGGTAAGTACTCAGTTTCACATCCTCTTAGCCATGACATACCCCCCCATGAACGCTTCAAAATCTGTCTGTTTTGGTTCTCAACCATAATCACAATTTACTTGGTTTGAATCTTGGAGTGCAACTTGCCATCCAAAAAGACTTTTTTTGTGGTTTTGCTAGTATTACCAAGCTCGTCACACTTCCACCCATTTCTACTCTAAATTCATAAATATCACATGTCTCTCTTGACACCAACTAACCTGCATAATCATAAAATAACCCACAAAAGAAACAATAACTCTATGTAGCCTTTCTAAGTATTAACTCTTTTTCTTACTATGGGTACCAAGTGCAGCAAATCATATGCAAATATTTAATTTTGTTTCCTATTCATGCTGGGACACGCGCTTCCAGAATACACTACATAATGTGACAAAAAAAGAAACTTATTATAAATAACCATTAACTTGATACTTACTGGCATGTTGTACAGATTGGGCTGAACTTGCAAAAAACTGCAAATGAAGCAAACAGAGATGTAATGAAACCACATTTCCAATCATCTTATTGTCTACAATTTAGAAGAGTTCATAAACAAGGCACTCTATATAACTTACTTTCCCTGAAATGCTGAAGACAGTAAGAACTACCAAGCGATAATTATAAAATTATTAAATGATTTTCTTCTATGCAACACAGATTCTCACCATCACATTTCGTGCACAGACACGATTCATAATCCTCCTGTTCTAGCTCCATGAAACATTTCATGATCTATAAAGAATAACTTCTGTTTGTGCTGACAATGTTAATTTGTTGGGTTGAAGCATAAATACTGTACCACACAGAAAAAAACAACAACACAGAAATGTTATCAGACTCTGGTACACAGGTTGATCGTTCAACTAAGCACAGAAAAAACATCATCAAAGAAAAATCGCAATATATAGGTGACTAATAAATCCTTTGAAACTGAGGCAAAGTTCAATTACTTGGGAACGCCAGCAATAAATTAAAACTGCATTCACAAATTAAGATCAGATTAATTTCAGGGAATGCTTGTTACCATGCAGATCAGAAACTTACGTCTTCCAGTCTCCTATCTAAAACGCAAGGATTGAAATTTAGAAAACTATAATTTAATGTCATTTTGCATGGGTAAGAAACTTGGTCTCTCATATTAAGGGAAGAACACAAATTCACGGTGTTTAAGAACAGGGTGCTGAGGAGGGGAGGACAGACAAAACCGCATGACGACAAGAGTCATAATTTGCACTCCTCACTAAATTTCCAAAATCAAAGAGGATGAGATCAGTGGGGGACAGGAAAAATGAGAGAGCACACAAAAAGTTTTGATGGAAAGCCTGAACAGAAGAGATCACACATAAGAAAAGACTCACTGGACAAGCAGACTGAACAGACATATCCGATGTCAATGAGCTCTCGATGACAGAAGCACGCAGCTCTGTAGTCAACTTTAACTGGTGGTGGCAGCACCAGCTGCTTTCTGATTGTAGGCTCAGGAAGGAACACCCACTGGATGACATGCAACATAATTTCAACACAAAATTGATAACTCAACATTTTGGCAGATAGGCTTAAACACTAAGAACTATAAAAAACTGTTCCTGATATCAGAAGGAAAGAAAACAAGATTAGAAAGGCATACTCCTTGTTCTGCAACCCTACAGAGTCTCTCGTGGTACTAAAATCCATTCTCAAGAAATTCACTGGTAACCACCACATGCTACTTAACGCTTACTAAATTATTTGATGCTAACTTGGTTCTTGTCCTAATGCCTCGTTCTTTGTCTGGGTTCTCCAACAAACAAACAAACAAACAAAATATATATATAAAACCTGAACATCACATGGTTTCAAAGATAAAAGCTTGTGACACACATGATTACCTCGCTGTGTGTTTATCTTGAGATCTTTGGGAAAAGAATATACAGAACAATGTTATAACCTAGAGGACACACAGGGACAGTAAATCACAAGATGTTTGCAACATTACCAGCAAGTACTGCAGCAGTCCCTGCAGTTGAGGAATCCGAAGATAGAGGCCACCAGTGATATCGCAGCCTTGTTGCAAAAGACCCATGTCTCGGTCCAAGCTGCATACATCAAGAGTCACATTCTGTGGAACAAATACACTCACAATTTGTGTGGGATATTTTAGGGTTTGAAGGGACAGATATTCATAGCATCAAAGCCACTAGTACTGTTACCAGATGTGTCCGGCGACAGTGAAAAGAGTAAAATATCACCATGTTATTCCATCCAATATTCACAAAACGAACATTAAATAAAAGTTGTGTATCTATCACCACAAAAAATTTCAAGTTCAAACCAGAAACAGTGAGACAAACATCAAACAACATAATTTCATATAAATAATTTTAAGAAATGTGCATCTTGGCTGGCCCCTGTACCTGTTTCTGAGCAGTGAAGAACACATTCATATAACTCATGTACTGGGACGCACTGTCTGCACTTCCTGTAACAACAAGGATGCGAGAGTTCATTTTTCTTCCTGCAGATAGCTCCTGTTCCAACCTGAAACACATGAAACACAGAGATTACATTAGCACTTCAGGCTACAGCTGCCACAAGCAGAATATTCTCCCGCGCCTGCACTACGTCCCAAATCACATATTTCCATAAGGTTTAACAACAATCACGGTAGCAAGTATTTCCAATATTTAATACTGCCTTAATTTCATCCAAAATATAATTTTGATTTTTCACTGTGTTCCTGAGAATCCTCCATTACTTCAATAACCACACCCACACCCTTGAACAATAAAGCCCTACAAGTCAGTACAGTATGATGGCTGACTGACTTATAATTGTTTGGTCGATTTTGTTAACACACACAAAATTAAGACTGTTTTGTGCTTTGGACCTATTTCTTAAACTTATGTACTACAACTCAGTTGCTTACCTGTGAATGTAGCACAGAGCCATGGCAAGGGCTCCAGCCAATAAGGATTCACAAACTGATCCTATCGGTCCACTTCTTGCATCTCTTATCACCAGCTGTTGCAAGTTCTGGCGAATAGTTTTCTCAACGTGGGTAAACAATTCGTACTGCCCATCCTGCTGTCGAAGCATTGCCACTTGTGTGCCACATGCAGAAGGAGGTGGGAACAGAAATTCACTGAAAGTCAAATATAATTCATTTGTAATGAACAGAGAAAGAAAAGTGTCTCAAGTACGCTGTGCTGTTCTTATGAAACATGCAAACTAATCTAGTGAATATTATCACAGCCTGTTATTATTTCAGTAGACATACCTATTTATATAATAAACGTGTGTTCGTTCCTCAGTTGGTTTGGGTCTTATGGGAAAATATTCATTCTTGACTGTGAGTTTACTACATTAAATATTTCTATCTTAACTGATGGACAATTTACTACTTCACTTAACACAGTACACATTTCCTGCATTAACACTTATTCTGCATTCAAAATATATGTCTATTAGACACAGGATGCATATTGACAACTCACGTGGATCTGGTGTGGCATGCCAAAACAGCCAGTTTGTTTGTTGACTTGAGCATTAAATGAGAATTCGCAAATGCTATCACTGACTCAAGACACTGTGTCAAGATGTGTGTGCGTTCTCGTACCAGTCTCTGTCCTGGATTGGTGTCAAGGACAATAACGAGCAGGCTTGCTTCCACTTCTAAAATACAAAACACAGATTCCATTAGTGGCATTAAATTTGAGTGCCTGTAACTACAGTAATTTAACACTGATAATAATGATAATGAGTTGAAGGAATAAGGAGCAAACATGGAAGATTTTACTTTATATATTTGTGGATTATTTGACACTGCTGATAACTGCTCAGATTACCTAGCTTTGAATGACAGAATAATTGCTGTACACTGAACTTGAAAGAATACAGAAGAAATCAGTCATGGCCTACCTAACTGATGGTACTAGTTGGATGTTTGCCTCGAGGGACAAAAATCTTCTGCCAATATTTTAATCAAGGACTCCCCAAAAATGAAGCAGGAGTGCCTCACTCAACCACTACATTCAGCACGAATCTGAATATCCTATACACACTGCCTTTACAGTGTGTTACACATGACAGAGTGTATCATTAATTCTGGGCTGTGTAATCTTCATTTAGGCTTGGCTGTTTCGATAACTAATACACAATTTGGAATTCAAGTGTTTTACATAATCAAAACTGTGAATAAAGAACAACTGGAAGGTACTGACATTCTCTTGCCGAATTCAACTTTCTTGCAAGATTTTGTATTTTCTATTATTAATACACAGATTAGCCCACAGCTTCCTAGAATTATGATAAACGACTTCCAATACCCCAGAATTCCCCGTGACAGCACTTTAACACAGTTGTATATACTCCTTGAATTGGCTTACATATGAACATGTTAGGTTATCTTACTAACTGGCAATGAGAACCGAAATAACACTCAACTTATATAAGTCACATACAACGAACCTTCATTCATGATGTTTTAACTTCACGTGCGTAGAAGTAATATTTTTATCTTTAATCACGCCATTAATAGCTCGTATTTTACTCAATCACTAAAATCAAAATTGAATGTGCGTATGCAGGTATCAGCCTGTGTGTATGTGTTTGAAAGCATAACGTGCTGGTGGGAGTAAATAACATTGACCAAGTGTGTACAATCTGCGGTCTCCTCCAACACATTACGTCACAAGTCGAAGGTTGCCGAATAGTTCGCTTCGGCCTTTGCGTTTCTCCTGGTGTGTGCCACAAATTGTAAATTATTGCACATTATACGAAGGCTGGGAGAGGAGGAGCAGAAAATGGCAGCGCCAGCAAAGAAACGTGTTGTCAATGAAGACAGTAATTTCAACGGAAACAACGACAAATCTGAAAACAGCGACGAAAGTTCAGAAAGCGGTGGCACGGAGGAACACATTACTCAAGAGGTTTAACAACAATTTGTTTGTTTTGTGTTCGGACTTCTGGGTTAGCCATGTGACATCTGTGGACTGGTGCAACATTCCAATTTGATCGATATTAACGTAGAGGTAGAATGTAGAGCAGTTACAGTGTCAATTGAATTTGGTGGTGAAACTGCGGGGTATTACTGCTGTTAACATCACCTTCCTTGCCATGTTGCGGCTCGTGTTTCGATCCTGTTGCCATGCCCTATTTGATCACGTTACCCCAGATCAGGCAGTAATAGCCACAAACAAGACCTTGTTATGCAGGGTATAACATTGAACGTGCTGCATCTAAAGGTCAGATGGATGATACATCTTGTAATACAAGAGCATGTGACAATCCAATGATTTGTCTTACTGTTCCAGAAAATTCAGGTAGACTTTGAAGGAAGAAATCCTACTGATGCTGACTTCCATGGTATCAAGCAGCTCTTACAGCAGTTGTTTCTGAAAGCTCATGTAAACCTGTCTGAACTTGCTGATGTCATAATAGGTCAAAACTATGTTGGAAGTGTGGTTAAGGTATGTGAATAATCTGAGAAGAGATCAGTGACCACAAAATTAGTTCTTGTTGCATGTTTCCTTTTGCAAATCTACCGAGCACATGCGTATGCTACAGTTTAGGTTTCAGGGAATTTCATATGTTGAACACCTTCGAAAACATCAGTTTCTACTAGACTGCATCATGCAGCATCCCAAAAGACAGTCGTTACCTTCATACTGCCATGAGAACCTGAAATCTCAACTTGCATATTACTCTGCTTAAAATGTTCATCTGTGTCATTTATGTTGTTTTACTTCAAAAGTAGGAACAGTTTGTTTTGAGTAATTTGTAAGGGAATTTTTTGAGCCTTCATATGACAAGCTAGTATATTCGCTACCGTCAAATTTTGTAGAAAGCTTGTGTTTATTACAACACAAATCAGATTGATGCTATATTCTGTTCCTTCCACACAAATACACCAGAATTGTTTTCTTGAACATCCTTTTCAATTCATCATTCCATAACTTCTGCACTGGCAGTGTGTTGTTAAATTAAACAAAAGAAACAGTAGCTTAAACATAGCAGCAGCCATATAAGATATTCACTGTAGACTAATAAATAAATTAGTAAGTTATGTTGTTGCTTGGTCAAAGGAAATTGCCTGAACCTTTTCATGTTCTTGTTTTCATTTATATTCAGCAAAGTGAGATGGATGCAGATGGCAGTGATGTTGATGATGATGAAAGCGATGTCAATGATGTGTTTGGAGTGACATCCGTTTTGAATATCACAGAGAAGCAGAACCTTGAATGTGTGCAGCAGTTGCGCACTCTGTTGCTGGAACTGTGTAGTGAGCATGCCACAGACCAGGCCAACACGATGATCTGCTCTCTGCTGTCTGACGACACTCAGTCCATTGGCCTCCTTATCAATGAGCGCATCGTAAACATCCCCGCACAGATATCAGTTCCTCTTCTGGAAAGTCTCAGGTATATTCTACCATAGTCTGATTTCCTTACAGCCCTCATACACCCCAATTAATATCCCAAATGTGGGTTTGCAAATATTTCATGAAAGAAAGTATGATGATAGATCTTCTGACAGTTCATATTATTTTAATGGAAATGATGCACAAAAGCAGAGAGATGCTTGTGTGTGACTGAGAAGTTACATTAATTATTCTCCGTAGTATTGAATTTAACTTGTTTGAAGGAAACATCTGATTGGACTTCTAAGTGACATTTTCACTCCTACTGTTACAGGATTGTGCCCGTTTCCAGTTCACCATTCATAATTATCTATGTCCTGAATGCGCTGTTTCACAGTTTTATTAAGAATGAGACTAACACTTTGCCAATATTAACATCTGGGTATTGTGCCTGATTTCCAGCAAAGAAATCAAAAGATCTTGTGAGAAGAAGATGCCGTATGACTTTACGTATTTCATATTAATATGTAAGTTGTACAAATCAGAAAATATGCAGACAAAGAAGAAGAAGAAAAAGAAGCAGCAACAGTTGTCTGGCAGAAGTGACGAGCCAGAAATATTGTGGTCAAATCCTGAGGAAGAACTTATAGACCAGGTTTGTGAAAGTTATAAGGAGTTTTCACTGAAGAAAAGTGTCTTCTTTTTTCATATTTTTAAGTGCCAAAGGAATGTCATGTTAACAGGGCATTACACAGTACCTCTTCCGTTAGAAATTATATCAGCCAGTGGAACATGAGAATACAGTATGCTACTCTCTGTTATTTGTCTACTTCAGGACACCCACACTTGTATTTGATGTGTGGCGTATCCCTGAAAACATTTCCTCTTAGCTCATCTGCTCTTATGAGGGTGGAATGTGAGACCAGACTTATCATCCTTGTATATCTGAAGTCGGTCGCTTGCTATAAGCTGCTGATGGCTTCTATCAGGATACACAATTAAGCATGTTTTTGTGGTTGCAGGAAGCTGACTGCCGTTTTGAGTTCTGTGTGAAAGATGACTCTGACTCTGGTCTAGCAGGACGTTGGATGGAGGGTGATACGGAGATGAGTCCGTACAGGCGTGTGCTGCTTCTGAAAGCCAGCAAGCTTGATCCACTCATTGAGCAGATTAAAACTTTTGTGACTGAACAACAATAATTTCAATGGGGACAGATGAGTGTGCAGACTTATCTTACGTAGCGCTTGAATGTTGCATGTGCGTGTCACAGTATTAAGCTGAAGTCTTGCAATGGTTGAATGTTTTGTGTTTGAGATGTATAAAATTACATTTATATTGTAAGCTGTGTTTTTCAAATGTATAAAATTACATTTATATGCTAACTTCTGTGCTTCAAGTCTACATGATAGGTACCTTGTCTCGTAGCTCAATAACAACCTCCTGGAAAGAGAAATTCACACTTTCATCCATATTTAGGCGGACATTCTGCAGATACTTTATGACATTTCTGCAACAAAAGTATATTTTAAGATAGCTGTCTTCTTTGACATTGTGCTCTGCAGTCTAGAATTGCCCGATGTTTCGTAGGTACGAATCATCAACCTGATGCTGAAGGCAGTAAGCACCTCAATTTCTACTAGGCTACATGGCCGATGATCCCGGAACACATACTTGATGTCTTGTAAACCCTTTAATATCACAAAGAGCATTCTGCAGTCCACCTTTTTTCTAGTATGTGCTCAATTCTTTAAACCCAGTGGGCACTCTGTATAAATTGATGGCCATCCTAAAGCAAACACTGAGACTTCTTTGTTAATGAACGTGCTCTTACTGATACTAACCACGCATTGGAAAGTAAACTTTGTGACAACATCATAATAAAATGCATGCTCCCATATACAGAGTGAGTCAGAAGTATGTATACAAACTTCGCGTGCATGTTCCAGGATCAAAAATAAGAAATTTTTTTTGTATGAACATGAGGTTGCAAATGCTTCATTTTCGAAATAATAGCCCAAAATAATTTGCAATGTATGCCTTTACTGCCAAGTATAAGGAGAGGGATGTTTCTATATAACAGATGCTCAAAGGTTGTTCCTCCATTCGCCACATTCCCAAGTACGACATACACAAGACTGACGAATTCGTTCGTACACACCAGGGTTTCCTCGAATCATCTGGCATGCATTCTGCACACATTCCCATAGGTCGTATTCATTGTTTATGGGTGTTTCGTAAACGACGGACATCAAGTCGCCCCACAGATAAAAGTACAATGGAGTCAGGTCCGGTGACCTCGGTGCCCATGCTACTGGGCCACCACGCCCAATCCATCGCTGAGGGTACTGTTCATTGAGATGATATCTGACACGATGGGAGAAGTGTGTTGGGGTTCTATCGTGCATAAACCACATTTGTCTTCTTGTATTCAGTGGTACATCTTCAAGGAGACGTGGCAAGTGTCTTCTTAAGAATAACCTATATGAAGGTCCTCTTAGACGCGATGGAAGCATGTGTGGACCAATAAGCATGTCTCCAACAATTCCTGCCCAAACGTTAATTGAAAATCTTTGCTGGAAGCTGGATTCACTTTGATATAAAGTCAATTCATTGAAACTTATTTTTGGCTATTATTTTGAAAATGAAACATTTGCGACCCCATGTTCATAGGAACATTTTTTTCTTATTTTTGATGCTGGTACACGCACACAAAGTTTGTAAACTTACTTCTGACTCGCCCTGTATAATTACTCAAAGAGAAACAACACCTCGTCATGCCAATAAACATGGGTGGCTACTTCACATACAAGAATCAAGGTCCTAGTGCCAAATTTACAAACGTGACCACGCAATTTTGAAACATGTATCATTTTTATCTTCCTTCAAAAATTCCAAGATTAGAACAAGTAAAAAAAATACAGTACTCTCAATAATTCATTTAAAGTAAATGGCATTTCTGACTTCACCATAAGCAACAAAGTTACTACAGGGACCACAACCTGGGGCTGTAGATGAGAAAGTGCAGTGGGAGGGTAAAAGCAGAGGAGACAGATAAACTGACACCTGTTCAATCGTCTGAAGCTGCCAAAAGCTGTTGACGGCATCAGGTACCGAAACGCGCAAGAGCTTTGCTTGCGCAGACAGATCATTAAAGCACTTGGTAGTTATTCATGAACACAGACATCGTCACACCCTGAAGACAAAGCAGAGAAGTGTCTGCATTCAGCTAGTACGAATGCTCACCTGAAAGTGGGAAACATAGAAACAAGATGCAGTTCCCGCTCCAGCCTCCACAGACTGAGCTCTCCAGAATCATCTGCTGTGACTACAAGATTACCGCCAGTCACAGAAGCAGCAATGTCTGTAACTGCCTTCTTGTGAACCTGCTTGTGGTCGATTTTAACCACTGGATCCAAGTCTTCTGGAATGTGGAATATACGAATGGCCCCACTACTGTTTCCTGTAAACATAACAGCTTATCGGTTAATGGCATCTTTCATTCTGTAAAAATTACACAAAAATATTGAGAAGTATACAAGATTGTCCTTTTTGACAATTTTTATTTAGCTGAGGCTAAATGATAATCAAATTGCAAATATCAGAACCAGACAAACTAGTGATTCTTCAAACACACACAATCTGTCCATCCATGTTTGTTCTTAAGATTAAGAAGGTTTTTTCAGCAGCACTAAACAAAATATGACAGGAAGATCAGGGTTGACGAATGGGTAGAAATGATGTGGCAATGGTTAAACTTTACTGTCAGTGTAAAATATTATCATGAATATAATTTCTTTAGAACATAAATTTATTGTTATTTATAAATACACTTTCCCCTTAATAACATACAATTGTGTACAACCTCCAAGACTCATTTTATAAACCTGCCTCACAGGAATTTTTACCATTTTACATACATTCCACTGCACATGTAACTCAGCACGTGGCCATACAAACTTAGCAGGAATTATTTCTTGTTAACAGTCAACAGCATGGGATCAAATCAAACTCCAAGTGTATAAACAGAACATTATATTTATATCATCATCATTATCAAGAACACAGCGCACCAACTTCTTTCATATTATTCTTTTGTTTCAAAATGATTTATGGTAGATGCTTGTGCATTTTACAGGAACAATAGCCATGCCAGCAAATGTCTGATGCAGTGCAGGATCAGTTACGGTCCTGTGACTGACCTAGAACGTTCAACTGATGAAAGCTTTATAAGTATCAGAAACAAACCTCACTCCCTTCCACAGCCATCTATCAGATCAGGGAAATCATTTGCATGTCCTATATCTTTTATTTTATAAACTGTGTGAGAAGTGACAAAAAAATTACTGAATTAGTGTTTCTGTGCAGGAAATGGCTGCACTGGTGAGCTGGCAGACATTGGATTATATAACTACAAGATTCAACAGTCTTTTATCAAACAGTCATTGGGATTCAAGTATGTTTTTTTGTTGTAGTCTTTTATTGTTACACCGCTTTACCAAAAAGTCAGAGAATATAAATTTGCTCGGACTTTTCCAAAGAAAACGTTGCAACTAGTGAGATGTTGGAATGCATGTTTAAATAAAGAAGGGGAGAAATTTTGGCAGTAACTACACTCATTGAAGGTTACTGACAATATATAGAATTCTAAGATGGCTGTCTTGAAGCAGAACATGTACTAATATAAGTAATATAACTGAAGCAATGATTCAAAATAGAAGTCAATTTTATACTGACAGCCATTTGTATAACAAATGACCCACTTATGTGTTCATCAAATATTTCTTAGTGTTGTTACAGTGAAATGTACTCAAAACCTCACAGCACACCAAATCATGTATTACAAAGCTGTGTACATGTTGACATTACTCTTCATACCTCATTATGTGTTTAATTTGAAAACTTTCTTTGATATCTATTACAGTTCTTAAAAAAATATATCTCATAAATTTGTAGTTAATAACTACTAAATCATACAGTGATAAATAAATAAAAAACTAAGATTAAAAATTAATATTCTGAAAAAAGCATAAATATAACACGAAACATTTTCAGGCAACAACAAATTTAACAATGAAACAGCAGCACAAGCTGATGAGACAACAGAGCAGGACTGAATAAGACCTCACTTTGTTAACAACTGTTAAAATATTTTAAGAGTAACACTTCATTTTCTGGGTATCAAATACTCCACATATTCACCAAACTGCTCTATAATATACTTAAATATTCTGACAGACATAAAAACAATTCCTAAGTGAATTTACATCACATCTGGTGATGGTGCCAGGGTGTGGCCTCTGCTGTGCATAATTACGAACATAAAATGCTGCTCTTCCTCGGCTGTGACAGTGAGAGAATATTACCACGATGAATCAGAAGCAGTGATAACAGCAAATATGATATTCGTGCACGATCAAGTGTTGCGCAAGATTCCGACGGTTAAATTTACACTGGAGCATCGAGTGTTTCTGTATTGATATCTATGAAGTATAACTATACTGGGTAAAGTAAGTAGAACCTTCCCGAGGGCTCAAATTCCCAACAGAAACACGATTCATAATCTTGCCAATAAAGTAGGAACAACTGATACATTAAAACAGGAAACAAATTATCAGTGTCTAGAACTACCAGAAGGAAAGATGTACGATATTGGAGCTCTGCTTCAAAATTCACCTTGTACACCTCATAAGCAGCTAAAATAAGAAAATGGAGTAACAAAAGAGATAGCGATGAATGTTACAAAATGACTGGAACTACGGCCTTACAAAATCACAACTGCGCACTCGGTACGAACATGATTCAGTAGCCAGACATAGCAGGAATACTTTAAAACTATAACACAACCATCCAAACATGGAAGAACAACTCTGAGAAATCGTTCTAAATGTTCATTTATCAGTAGAACTAAAATGTGTGAGCCTGAATCTGTTTACAGAGCATGTCGGACGTATCCGAGTCAATGCAAAATATTTTCAGCATCTCTGGCAACACTGGTAAGTAAACTTCACTGTGCAATATTGCTGACTAGGAAATGGGAAACCAATGTAGTAATCACACAGAGCAGAAAACCTGTGACCTGGCACAGGCACCAAAAAACCTTCCTGCACACATATCACTTACAATCTCCAAAAGTAAGAATCATAAATTCTTCTTCACAGTCATTTCATGGCATAGTCAATAATAACGTTCTCATATCTGACTTCAACAATACATCAATAGCATAAAAAAAAATCATCAACTCCACTACTAGACATTAAAAAAAAAAAAAACATCCTGTCACAAACTTGCTTTTACCTGAATTCTGTGCATCATACCAGTGAACAAAATTTACACAAACATTTCATTGGGTAAGTGGATATGTTCCACATCCTCATTGGTATTATTTACTTTATATTATTGAAACTAAGATCATTTACAAACCAGATCATTCATACATAGAGACTGGCTGTTTTGAGGTTGAACTGCTTAGTTGCTTAGTTGTGGCAATTCATATACTGCTAAAATTACAGTTCTGGTCTGCAACTACTGTCCACTTGCTTGGATCTCTGGCAATATAATGGTTCTAAGACTCTGCCTGATGTACATGAATATGCTTTCTACTTTATTCAGCATATACGTTGTTTCCAACATTTCGCATTGGCAGTATCCGTGCCCATCTTCAGCCCTGACTTTCTGTTATACAGTTCACTGAAGTGTTCACAATGCATTCTCTCTTCTCAGACAAAATTATTAAACAACCAAGCACCACTGAAATTTCAGTCTAATTATATATGCTCACATTCAATTAGTCAAGAAAGGAAAATTAAATTATATTTAATTTCAGGTTCTCATGGTGGCAAGAATAAAGATTACTGTCTTCTGGAATGTTGTACCATGTAGTCTCGCAGAAACTGACAAATGTTTCAGAGATGCTTCTTGCTGATCTAGGTAGTAAGTACTCCTGAAATGTTGGTCAGTTTCTAGCAGACAATATAGCACATCGCCACAGAAGACAGTCATCATCAAGGACAGCTGTGATTTAAGCACAGGCATTATAGACAGAACACAAAGCTTTATTTGAGGATATTAAAAATTAATGATCTGCATGAATGTCTTCATCATGCATCATTGTGAACTCTTAACTCTTCTGCTGTTATGTCGAGAACAATTCCACCACATGGAATAGCACACCTTTTATTACCGGCTTAACTCCGCGAAGAACAGTTCATCTTCAGAAACTGACTGTTGCTCATTTGGCCAAGAAATTCCCTGGCTTTTATGGAACCATGTTCACAAGACTTTTCCACTGGACCCTATATTTAACTAGCTGTATTCAGCCTGCTTCTTCAAATCCTGATTTACCAAGTGATTTTTGACTCAAATTTTATAATAATTTCTCATCTGTCTCATGAATGGAACTGTTCCAACAAATATAGTACTCTATGACTAGAACTACAGTAAATTAATACTGAATTTCAAACATTATATACACTACATGTCAGAATAAAATATTGCTTTGATAACTAAATTTGGATGATCTTGTGATTATTCACTAACACTTGTTCGACTTTCGTTTTCACCGACAGCAAACAGTTAAAATCATACTACCACCCAACTACACCTGCTTCATATTAACTTGTCATCAGATTGTGTAATGAATCACATGAAATACACTGGTTCTGACAGTTACCTGCAAATGCAAGATCCTTTGAACTGCTCCATCTGTAGTTTCAATGACCTGACTGTATACTTAAATCACAAAGTTTATAGCTCTTGGCAGTACTACTCATTCAAATCCAATCCCAAATAATATTACTACTTCTTACTTCTAAAAGTTTCATCAAAATTTATACACACAAAACACAAGGTGACAATAACAAAGAGTTCATATGCATATCTTTAACTTTTCTCTATAAAGTACCAGATTTACCAACATGCAAAAGTGTCTGCTTCTAAAAACTGAAATGAAGAGGAAAACAATTTTTCAGTTCTGAAGCTGTGTCAGAATTTCTTATAGGTTAATGCAGTTGTAAATAGTGTGGGCACTTTCCATGGTGGCATGGCACACAACGATCACTTTCACATAATGCTGACCTTAGTCACACTGACGGCATACCAAGAAAAAGGACAGAAGCACAAACTACGCAAGAAACTGGCATAATGGAAACCAGAAAATATACAAATAATGGTAACTGCAGATATTACACAGTTAAAAGCAATTCGATATATTAAAAAGCACATATATAACAACTGCCAAGAGTTTGTTGTCTAAAATGCAAAAGCAAGTACAATTTGTCAAGTTGAATTTCAATGAAGACAAATGAACACCGGACAAAAATTTAAAGCACTGTGACATTTCACACAGAGTATAATTTGTGTATATCAGGTAAAGCACAATGTTGATACACAGTTTACACCCTGAAGCTGCTATAAAATTTATATTACACACTTTACTGCGAAGTACATGTTACACTTTACAAATGCCCAAAAAAGAGAATACTGACTAAATTAAGTAGTGATACATACCGTTAAGTACATGTGACAACCATGCCTCCACGTTGTCTACTTAACATCAGAATGTATGGAAGCAGTTACACTGTCACAGATCCACTGATGGCTGTGAACTAATTAGATGCGTCTGGTAGCACTGATGGTTGCTCCTGATTTCCGATGGCGACGCAGAATGTCGGGCCATAGTTCTCGTCGTCACCCCTCCTCTTCTGACCCTGCTGTGTGGCAGCTGCTGCTCCATCAGCTTCACCCTGTATCCGCAAAATGCGCTGCAACTCATGCGTTTCAGTAATGTGCGCTTCAATATCACTCTGTACCATTGGGGGCAGAACTCCTGGCACATAGCGTGAAAATAGTTTAGGATACCGCTGGCCATAGTCACCTCTTCCAATACAGTGAAGATTTCTAAACAGTGAGGACATGACAGCAGGTGAAAGGGTAAAAGGTCGTTCCAGTAGGTCATCCACACTAGCTGAAATAATATAACAACGCTGATCAGTATGAGACAGTTCATATGCTATGTCATCTGATGTATAATTTTGGTTGGGAAGGGACAGAAGGTAAGAAAAAATCACATTACAGTAAACTCTATCCACAATGCAGTAAAATCTACTTACAAATGGAATAATATAATACCTGAACATTTTCCTGTGCAGTACAAGTACAGAAATTGCTCACAAACTGCAGAAAGGCAGTGTGTTACATTACAGTTCTGTAAAACACTCCATATTTGAAAGAATAATGAAAGTGAAGAAGGTAATATTTTCTGTGCTTAATTAATACACAAACATTTCTTTGTAGAAGTAATACCTTTCAGAATTCAGATGATAAACTCAAAGATCAAAAGCAGAAAACACTTGTGAGAATGGCATAAGATTCAACAGTTCTAGATTTATGTTGTCCTGAATTTTAAATTTCTTAAAATGCTAAACTGTAACAATACAACAGTACTTCAAGAACTTCCTTGTGCCAAAGCTGCAATAATGGTTGACAGAATTTATTACACATCAGTTTTCTTACCCATAATCGCGTCCATCCGACAATCTGCTACTTTCTGTCGAAACAGGTCCAGTAACTGTGCTTGTAATGAGGTCTGTAACTTTACTTCGACATAAAACTTATTCTGTAAAACAAAACATTACAATTCTCAGTAAAACTGGGCAGATCACCCTGGAAATTTCTGCAAAAGAACAACAATCTACATCCGTCTTCAGACATCTATTTTCACTGCATACAAGAAGCAAAGTTTCTAACTTACATGAACTATCTTTTTAGAATATTGCAACACGCAGTCTGCAATAACTGAACAACAAATGGCACCCATAACAGAAATACTAATGCGCTGGGAGAAAGTACATAGTCCTGTCTTCTGGGTTGTAGCACTGTGAAAATCTCAAATCCTACTCAAAGACACCTTTTGTCCCAGTATAAAATTTTCTGCGCAAGCAATGGGTGTTTTATGTAATCACTAACTAAAAATAACAGATTTCCAACTATTATTTCAATTACACTAGCACCTAATTTGTTAAGGCTGTCTACATCTAATAGGAAACTTATCAAAACCTGCATATGAGCAAGGTTGGTCTAAGTCATATCATATACACACTTAAATAACACATAATACTGACCATATATGCAAAAATTGGCGTGATCTGTTGGACAGCTGATAAATATGACTCCAGAACTTTGTGGAAAGACATAATAAACTTGACCATGTCACCATCCTGAAATTAAATAAAGTGGATGGTACCTCATTTACAAATATGATGTAATATGCAGAACAGAAATGGATTGTTAAATATGCATTGTTTACATCAGCATCTAGTGTCAATGCAGGTAGGAAATATACACTGGTATTCAACCAACTTCCTTAATTTAATAAGAGAGGAAACTGCAACAATGAATATTAATATTTTGAAGTGAAATCAAACTAAGTTGAGTGAAGGCCAACATTCACACAGTTTCTTGAATGCAACTACATTATATACTGAATACTCACCTGTTGCTCATCTGACTCCTGCTTACATAAGTACAGTGAGTGATCTACTTGCTCCAGATGTCGACTACACTGCCCTAGCAAGTCACGATACATTTCTTCTGAAAACCCATCACATACACTCTTGTACACAATACTATACATCTGCTCAAATGACACTCTTGTCACCAGAGTGCTCTGAAGAATTTGCTCCACAGCTTTTGAAACAACGCTCCAATAACCACTGTATTTGTGACTGGGAGCTGAAATACAGAACAGAGTCTGAATCCTCATGACATTTAAACATAACCTATAAATGTCTTTAAGTGTAACTAAAAGGAATGAGATTAAATAATACCCCTAGTCCATATGTAATATTTTACTTACAAACGTCCATGATTCTATGGTTATTTCACATATCAAACACTCTAATTTTGAACGCTTAATTGTGAATTAAATTAGCAGATATTCAGCACTCTCTGGTCGGGAATTGTATCGATTATTATAATTCCCAATACATCGATATACTAAAATCACTACGAAAATGTTAGATGCTGCCCATTTAGTTGGTATAATTTACATTAAAACTATAAACGGTATTGCCGCTGGGAAAGAAAATAAGACTTTATACAGACTTGAAAACATTACGTAACGTTGGTAATTTGAATTAACAATTCCCATAGTCTAGTTGGCAGTCGTGTTCGGCCTTCGTTCACTATGTGATCACGGTCATGGTACATAGATGACTGAACCAGATATCGTAGCGAGATCGACTGCCACACTAGCACTGATATTCAATTATAGCAAGTCCTTTTTTCGAAACGAAATTGAAAATTACTGCTTTCGTCATTGTAGCCTACTTCAAAGTGAGTGTGAGAACAATGTAATCTGTAAATTACAAAATGCATTTCATACACCAACGAGAGTTTAGATGAAATTTTACATCACACGAGTTTTCTGTAATGCATTCTGCATTAGTCGAATTGTCCAAAGTATAAGATCGATATTGGCCGGAAGTAAATGCGTGCTTCCAAATTTGGAGGTACAGTATTGTGAGCTCTTCGTGGTCGAATAAGAAATACGATATTATGGGGACGGTATACTGGCAGACATTTGAATCGGGCACTTCCCGAATATCAACCAAAAACAATACAAGAAATAAGTGTTGCACGATTTTGGAGACCGTGCGTTAAAATAGCCAAAATGCTTCACCTTCTTTTTTATTCTGTGTACTTCACTGTTTAGCTCTTTTATGGTTACCAACTTCACGTAAATTCTCATTCCAAAGTGTTGGTTTAAAAGCTTTTTCTTCCTCTACTTTTCCAATTTTAATGTGGTAACCTATAAGGCACATTTTACTTTGTAACAGTTTTTAAGCTGTCAGCTATGTCAGCACCTGTCCTCAAAAGTACATTACCATTGCAGCAAGTAACAGGCATGTTTATATGACAATAACAATTTGTTGTTATAAATCTTAGAAAGCTGTTCAAAGAAATACTGTAAATCCCATTGTAGCTGCCACAGCTGAGATGGTACCAGCTTATGATACAGACTTCTGCTAAAATTTGCTCAACAAATCCTTCATATGGAAGCAAAGATGGATAAAATTGATGTATGCAACAGGCCTGAGAATCTAGGTATGTCTTGTCACATTAAATCTTGAGATCCGAAATAAAAATAAACCATCCCTTATTATTCTGTGGATAGCAGCAGTCAAGACAAAAACTCATCTAAATGTGCAGGAAGTTCTACTGTAAACAAATGGTGGCACCCAAACACTATTTATAACATCTTACAGATCATCCTGTTCAGTGCATCTCCCATCAACAATTAGAGGAGTATCTTCTTATGCTACTGTTAGACACTAGAACATGTAAGTTTCATGACCTTACTTTAGTGCAACTTTGCATTATGAGAGGCAAGGCGTTTATAATAAAAAAATTATAACAAAAAAAAAACATCTGAAGTTCAAGATGGACAACCAGCACTGTACCAATCACTATATGACAGTTTAGTCTTGACATCACGTAAAAAAGTTATGTAACTGAATACTATTTTCTGGGCTCTAAATTTATAAAAAAAATTAACTCATTTTAATGATCTGTTGTATGTTTACCTAGGGAAATTAAACATAGAAGGTTAAATTTACAACTTAACTGCTGATAAGTACCACATATTTATTGATCCTTAAAACCTTCAACTATCAAAATGTTATTAGAGAGGCTCCTTTCTCAAATTATGGATGAGGTAGTTACTATTGTGTGTTTTTATTCTTTCTTACTGAACAGCATTTAGAACATGCCTCCTTACAACCTTACATATAACCTCTGCATTATTGTTACACAAAACTATGAATCAAAATTATGTCTTTTGTTTATGACAGTCACTAATTGTCTTCTCAGCTGACGGTGCTCATTGCATTGGCTTGCGCGTGAGTGACTTGACTTGTTGCACAAGGAAGAACTGGATCTGTACCCTGTGGGAAATAAATAATATTGCTTATTGGAACAAATTACATTCTGCAGGTGTTGTAATGGAAGAAGCTTTCTATGTTCGGGAGGAACCTACTGCCTCCAGTAACAAGCAGCTGGGTATTTACTTTTTCACGCTATATTCAGCAGATTATCATACTTACGTTATGGGTCTGTATGCAGTGTTCTGCGCACATGTTCATACCCCACTTTCAGGAGGTACTGGAAGCTACTGTTATCTTTCAAGCTTCCTAGCTCCTGAGCTTCTAACATCCTCTCCAGAGGGGGTAGCACTTCATCAGGACTACAGCCTGCAGAGAGAACATGTCACATGTGTTGTGTTCCCAGATGAAGTCATGCCACCAAACTTATTCAGAACCATGAATTACTTTCGAGACTTCTCGGATAAACATCTATATAAAAGATATTAAATTCATCCGTGGGTCGAAATTCTGTATCTATATCAAGTCTAATCTTGTTAATTTGTTACTTCAAAAAACAATGCTTAAGTATTTACTGTATCTTCATATTCCTACCCAAGATGATAATTCGTATTATATCTTACCCATGAAAGCCATGAGATCTGCAAGTCTGAAGAAGGTCATCCCCTGGATAACTTCAAGAGGAGAATTAGAATTTGCATCAGTCCAATTATCTCTCAGAACTGCCTGGCACCAGACTTTATGCCTGCATTAAACAAATTCAATCAATATGGGTGTAAATGTGGACTGTGGTAATCTTGGTTTAACATATCACCTTGTAAGTGGTTATGCATAGTTTGGAAGAACAATTGCATTCTCTACAAGACCACACAGCATCAAAAACGAGAAGATCATGATCCAAATGAAACCAGTGCCTCATAACCATGAGATAGATTAAAGACTCTCGTGTGTATGAAGATGACAGTCTTCTGAGAACTTATGCTATGTTGTCTCATAGAAATTTACCAACATTTCAGAAGTACTTCCTGCCTCCATCATCAGGCAGCCGGCACCTTTGAAACATTGGTCAATTCTACGAGATTACACAGCACAAGATCATAGAAACCACCATCTTCAACTCTCCTAATATTACTCCACATGAATGTAATGTCTATAGTGTAACCAAAGCTCACTTTATAAATATATGCCTTCTTCAGTCACAGTGTAATATAAAGTAATGAATTACCTTAATTCACTTCTTTCAAATTCATCTTCAATAAAAGCAAGGAGCTCAAGAGCCTTCTTGAAATCATACTCAGTGGCTGTGGAATTTTCATCACAAACATACAGCTGAAATGACAACCACTGTAATTACACTCTTTAAAGGAGGAAACAGAAAAATAAAAATGTTTAATTATATGAATGGCACTACAAAGTATGGAGAGTAACAATAAAATTTTATTGTAACCGAATAAAAACATGATGATGAAGGAGAGAAAGCTGAAAGCGCATTCTACGGAAGCGAAATCCAATTACTAACGTATGTGGCAGAATACAGCAGATCCAATCACAACAGAATCCATGAATTTAAAGTCTTATAAATCTTGTAACATAAATAATAAAATAATTAACAGCAGAAATGAATGTACAGACAATAAGCATATGCAGAGAATTGAAGCCACATGAACGTCTAAAAGATTTTTGATTTACAGACAGCGTGTTAAAAGAAACACTGTTCACACTAAAATCTGATGGAGAGATAACTAGATGCAACAGGCAAGAGAAAATAAGAACGAATAGGCTGCAATCAATGCAATCCTCACTTTATCCATTTATTAATAAATGCAATGTTAAAATACTCTTGATGCTGGCAAAACTCAAGGTGCACAAAGCAATTCAGAATCCACATATATGACAAGTCAGAATGATATCCTGATTTAAAAATTCACATCAGAAAATTGTGTCTTCAAGAAACATTAATTCAACTTATCAAATGGGCATGCAATAGTTTCAGCATATGACGATTTATTTCTAAGTCAAGGGACTGACGGGCCTTCCATCACCTCATGTCCTCTCACCTTAACAAGTTCTGTGGGAGTCAGCACTCGTAGCCTCTCGACGTCATAGCCATACGAAGAGAGAACGACCTCCGGGAGCTCCTCCTGGTATGACACCAGGTCCAGATCCGCGTTCAGACTCTGAACTTGATCTTCCACTTTGTCGCGTTGTTCGTCAGAAGCCAACAGAGCCAGCTTGGCCAGGGAAAGTATTGACTGCAGGACACAACACAAAAAACTGTCTTATATTAAAATCCATCACTGCACAGCTAGAACAGTGAAACACAGAACCTTCAATACACTAATATAATATATAGCTAATTGAAATAAAACTGTACTAAAATAATAATTAAACTATTAACATATTATAACAATAAATGCATGTATACTAATTCCATAAAGCAGAGTCCTTCAGAAACTAATATTACTCAGCCGGTCAACAAATTCCCCACCTTTTATGGACTCTGAAGTTTCGTTATTGCATTCATACACAATGACATAAAAGGAGGGGATTGAAAATCAATAATTATGTACTTATAACAATTTTCAATCTATGTGAGATGTGAGGTTTCATGGCATTCAGGATAAGGATGTTATATACCAAATTAAAACAAAAGAAGTCAAAAATAAATACAGACTATTTATAAATTTCATTATGAAATAAAAAATAAAGTAACTATCTTAAACAATTCAGCATCTTTACTATCACACCTGACATGCCATGACATGATGATCTGATGAACACTGAAGACACAGTTTTGAACAAGTCAGCTAGTGAACACACAGAACTACCTTCTTCCTCTGCAACAGTTCGCTTTCCTCCTTGGCTAAGCTCCTCAAAGTGCTGCCTGCCTGCTTGTAATCCCCACTGAAGATATCCTGCAGCCAGGAGAGTGATGGATGATCCACGAGGAACTGAGACAAAGCATGCTGCTGGGCTCTGGACTTCTTGATGTTACGGAACTGCTCCAACAGTTTGCCTTGCTTTTGTTCTCGAATATACCAACCAAACAGGAACTGTGAGAAGTCCTAACATAAAAAAAGGAAGATGTAAGACTGACAGGAAACTTCTTTCATTCCTCTCCTCTCTTGCACCTTTTCTTTCTTTCTTTCTTCAAACTTCAGTACCTTCTTTATCAGTGGACCCAGTTATAATCAAACACTCATACTGTGACTAGACTTCAGATTATTACGGAAACAGGTACGAATATTAATCTCTTCTCGGACACCACTGTGCAGTCTGTTAGAAACTGATATTTCTGAAGTGCATACTGACTGCACCACAGTGATTGGTCTAATAGGGGGAGAGGCGGAGGAGAAGACCGAAATATGTCAGTCAATATGTACCACACTACAAGGAGCAACAACCCAGAACACACTCATCTTTAAACATTATTGTTACTTCTGCAATGTATGAGACAATGTACTTGTATCTTCCTTTATTTTCAAACCCATGTCAGAATATAAGCATGTCTTATCATACCACCGTTTGCAGGACCCACAAGATGATCTTAAGAAACTTTATTTTATAACAATTGCAATGCCATCTGTATATCCTACAGAATAACCACAACATTCGCAGAGTCCCTTAACAAGTCTGTCCACCACGAGGGGTCACAGAAAAGGTGACAGAACACCCTCCCTGCAGACAACACGTAGTCATACATCTGCTCAAGTTTAGCTGTTAAAATATCCTCTGCACACGTTAAACTCACTTGCTCTGAAAACTTTTCCATGTACTGATCCAGTCTCTCCCAGTTGCTAGTCAATTCACATATCTGAATCAGGATTTGGAAATCACAATATTTCTCTGCTAAAATGGCAGCTCTTTCAAACTCCTCATCCTCCACTGAAACAAAATGAACCTTCAGAGGGCCACATTGCTATGTCAGAACAAAACAACAGATTCACAGAACACATGGAACAGTGAGAATGGGCAGGAATGATGAGAATTTGTAGTCTACATTAGCAGGGTACCCCTGAGAACACTAGACTTAATTACAGATTATTTCAATACACAGTAGAACAAGAAACACGCGAACAGGAGCACACTTACAGAACTGCTGAATGATGGCATGTCTCTCTGTCTCATACTGCTGCAACAAAACATCAAACTTTTCTGTCCCACGAACACTCTCCAAATAACACTTCCGCCCATCCAAGATGATGTCTATGAGATGTAGCAATTGGTCACATAGCTGATTCTTGAGCGTACTGTCACTTGTTGAATGAGCTCCGTACTTTAAAGTTACGTTTTGCTGAGGATAAAAACAAATGCACAAATTCATAACTTCAGCAGCTTATAAAAAGATTGACAAGCAACCATTCAAATGCTCATCAACCTTTATCAGCCCTGTGTCATGGCTTGGGCACCAATCTGCTGGCAGCCTCTCAGTATGGAGACTCAAATCCCCTACTACCTCACAATAAACGTTAAACCATCAAACAGCATCTTCCAATAACATGTTGACCTCACCCTCAAGAAAGGTTAAGCAATAAACCATGAATGGTGGGAGTGGAGGTAAAGACCCATGCATTCTTAAACAAGGCACTATATGGAGGTGAATGGTCATCTTCATGTTGCAGCCACTTCACCACAGGGGAAGAACACCCAATAGACAGATGGGTTGTCACATCCTAGAGCCGATTCAAAGTAAGAAAAGTGGCTTGGGCACATCATCCTCTTGTTCTAAGGCCTAGAATAGGCCAATATTTACGTACAATTTAAGATTGCAATGCATGTTGCTTAGACACAGGGCAAATCTACCTTAAGCAAAAAGTAATGACTGACATATGTAATCACTTCTCTGCACAAAATATCTGCAAACACACACATCTGACACACCTGCAGCAGCAATGACTCTCTTAGGCCTCCCTTCCCTGAAGCGGCCGTCCAGGGAAGATATTCTCCGATACCGGCACTGCCCGGTGAATTTGGGCAGAAGACATCTGCCTTCTTTTGGCGGAACTGAATAACTTCTTGAAGAACAGCCTGCAATTTACATCAGTCAACCATTAAGACAGAGATATTCTGTGGTGTGGGAGCATACCATCTCATTACCAAAAAAAAGATTTATTAATAATTTTAAGAAGTATAATAAGTTAGGAAAATAAAAAATATTGTTTATTAATTTATTTAACATATCCATCACACACATTACAGAATCAAATGAGAGGGAGACAGTAGACGATTAACTGCGAAGGAACGTGTCATGTCCTATTTAGATTCTACATACATACTTAATCAAAAACAGTGGTAGTGACACAAACCAGAATAACTGTGTTAGTTTCAGCTATCACGTTTGCCACTTCCTGTGGCCGTCT
>NW_019059645.1:2535539-2558656 GCF_000696155.1 Zootermopsis nevadensis | reverse complement strand
TTCCGATCCACAGATACACTGACCGTTACAAAGCATGTCACACTCCACAGACACATAAACTATTTTCATAAATATTGTATTACTTATCGGCTGTATTAAAAAAGTTTCAAATAAAAGCTGAAGATTTTATACACACGTACATTTTATGCCCTGTAGGCATGCCAATTATTTACATGATGAGCCAATTTTGAGAAATTTGGTAAAGTCTGATTTGAGCTTCATGTAACACTGGGGTTATATTAATCAATATGAACCAAAATTAAATTACTACAACATACATACTCTGTTCCACAATTTGAGGTCTTTTAAAAAGGAAATATAAAGTTCCAGGGCTTTCTGTTTGTCTTCGAGTTGGTGAAGAATGTGCAGAGATGACGAGCTCTTGATACTGACACCTGAAGAAAAAAAAAAGCAACATCTTCAAAGAACTTATCATGTCAAATTTCCTTCAATTGCTGTGCTAGCAAGAATCACCAATTAATAATCAAATAATTTACTTAAACATTTCTGTGTATAATTCCCACTAGTACAGATTCTGAAAATATCAAATTCAGCTGATATAACAAACATTTTGCACTGCAGCCATATTCACAGTCATTAATGTGTAAAGAAAGTTTAGCAAGGAATTTGCCAGCTTGTTTTTATCCTATCTCAATACGAAATATCTCAAGCCTAGCACCAATGGTTCATTAGATACAGCCATAAAACAGACTGTTAAACATAGATTCAAGATTCTTTATACACACACACAAAGAAAGAAGAAGAAGAAGAGAGAGAAGAGAATGCATATATTTTTTTCAAGTTCTATTACCACATAAAACTTCAAGAACAAATGCACTGTGCCACTGATCACAACCCACAGTTCACAAGAATGTCATGTCTGTGTTGACAAGGTTAGAAATTACAAAGTACAAAAATACGGTGGCTTCTAGGAGCATGATATTCAAACCATATTTCATGAAAATCTGCCAGTTTACTTGAAATTTATTAAGAGGGGGAAGGGAAAAAACAGTCTTTCAATTATACCATGGCACTACCAGTCCTCATGAAACAAAGAAAATATATGAAGACACAGAACATGAGCACTTCTTCCTTCCACAGCCCACATAACACAGAGTGCACTGGGGCACAGAAGGACACATTTTTGTTTGTTTTATGTTGAATTATAAATCATAGGATGCATCTACACTACACGATACTTTTCAACACAGAAAACCTTATGACAGTTACAAATCTGATTCTTTTACACACCAGGTGCCTTCATCTCTGCCCAACGTGGATCACCAGAAGGAATATCATTCACAAGATCCTCGCTCACTTTCACAGCAATCGTGTCAAGAGCAGCGTCAATATCAATAACAGGCTCTTCTTCAGGCGGAAACATTTCGCTCACAATCGCTTCGCTCTGAGTCTGAAACAGGAAATACAGCGTGATGTTGCGACCACAAACTGTAAGGCCCATGAACACAGATGAGGAAACTCACCAAATTCTTTTTTATATAGTAGATGAACGCTGCCTTCATCTGCGCTGTGCCGTCTTTATTGATGGTCAACTCTTCCAGTTCCACGTCTGTCACAGATATGTTAACATCTTCTGAAAACTGGGAACCTGTCACATCCATTGCTCCAGGGGCCTCACTGAAACTCATACTGCTGCAAAACACATCGCATAAATTGTTCAATATATGTCAAAGCGGAAGATTAACATAACCTTCTGAACTGTTACACAGTCCTGCCAACATGTTAGTCAAAATAATAAAATCACAGAAAATGAAGAGATTTTTCCTAAAACAACTTCTTTGTACAACTCATCAATCATACTTCTCAATTACATACGTGTCTACTCCCACAAATATTGTGCTGTTAAAGTCATAACCAAATATTTGAAGTTAATAATGCATCACTAGAACATACTTTAGCTCATAGCATAGAGTTTAAAGCTCATATGCAGATGGTCATATGTTCAAATCCCCTTCAAAAATATCAAACATATAGAAGACTATAAATTGTTATTGAACTTCAGTGGTGGCTAGACGGTGTGTTCTAAGCATTCCTTTGCTACTAACAAGTGACAAGATCCAGCTTTTGGACTTGTAGTTCTTTCTGAAAACTAGTTTTTGGCTGGTGATTTTGCTGGAACCATGGAAGCCATGGGACTCCTCTGAGAATCACATGGATCTATAGGGTGCAAGGTGAGCACCACACCATTCATTCAGTGATTAGATTATTGCAATGTTTCTGTCTGTGCGCAAGTCTAGATTTTGAGCACATGGAAATGCAAGCCAAGAGGTCGCACTGTACATGAGCTTACCTGTTCATGTCATGCGGAGAAAAATCAGAAGGTGACACCGACACCAAACCATGAACCTTTGAGAAGAAAACAGCAACATTCCCACACACGGCCCCACCCAAAACACGATCACCAGGCCCCAGAAATTCTATGTTGTCTGGTTCTTCATTAAACACCATTGCTAAACAAAGAGAAAACCAGTTTTTGTTAGTATAAATTTCCAGTACTGTAACACAAAATGTAGTTGATTTATTTATTCGTTTTATTTTATCTTAAAATCATTCACCTGAAACAGCAACCACGGCTCTCTGGTTGTATACATATGCAGCCGGACCGACCAATAGGAACTGGTACGAGAGCAACTCTGCTTCATCTTCGTCTCGATAAAAACCAGTATTTTTCAAAGGAAAAAATGCAGAAAACCTCACTGGCGGATTCATGTTTTCAGCAGAAAGTTTCCCTGTACAAGAATAAAACATTCAAATTCACACAGTAAAATTTTCTTGGCAGTTTACAGATTTATATTTGTTACATACAATTCTCATAAAAGAAGGTAATAAAACAAAAATCATTCAAAGCAAAGGATATTCAGCTTTCCATGCCATGATCTGTAGTTATGACAGGCAGAATTCAGAAAACTTCGTCACACATAAGATGCCCAAAGTAAGCAATTCAGGCCATCCACGCCAAGCACATTGGATGGTTCCAAATGTTTAAGGAACAGATTTCAAACATGTACAAAAGGAATTCTGATAAAAAAAACCCTGCATTTAATAACCTGAATTATAAATTTTTCATTTTCTTCAAAGATGGTACCAGAGACCACTTGAAACCTACCAGTTCATTTGTATGACCTGCAAGATCAGCCCATCATCACGATGAACTAGGATCTTACGCATTAAAGAAACGGACCGAGGCCCAACACTAACCGAGTGCATAGTGTAGCTGAGGAGACATCTGGGTGTTGACAGCTGCAACCAGCAACATGAGTCCTCCATCTACAGGCTGCATGTCTAGCAACCAAGTACGCAGTTCAGTCAGACTGCCGACAGAGGACTCCTGAAGCAGTAAGCAAATCGAGCCTCCGGTCACAAACAACAATAAAGTGGGCGGTCTACAGTACAGCATAAAATTCACAGCTCACACTGTGCACATTCAGATTTGATAAGAATTATAAGGAATAAAAAAGGATTCGACATTCTTGATATCTATGTTGAATAATTACTGATTTACAGATTAGTTTCAAGTTTATAATTTTAATAGAAGGGCAGATGCCTGTGGTTCCCATTAGAAAAATATTACCCTTTATCATATGGAAGAAATCAATTTAAACCAATGGATTACGTTGCTATTCAGCAGTATGCTAGTGCACTGTCTGTGAATACGACCAGCACATAAGATGTGACAGAAGGAATATAAAGTCAATATTCAGATGTATAAATACAACCATAACATGCCGAGTGCCACAGATATCATCGGGCACTTCCACGTACATCTCTTAATTTGCAACACCTACCTTAATAATAAAAGTGTTCTCTTCACATTAATGATAACTGATTCTTGGGTTATTACATACTAATATTTCAACTGTACACATTACATGGCAGCAAATGGGATGAGAAACTTCATAAATTATAGCCTAATGAAGGACTATCACAAAAAATTACCCAACCATTAGAGAGATCATTCCATTAAAAAGTATAAATATCAACAAACAGTATACAACATAAATCATAACATTCTTTCTCTTGCTTTCATTGTACGTAACTTTCAAAAAAATTCTCAGTAAATATAACTCACCCAAACTGTCTCGTGAAAAGCCTCCCTCACCATTCGATTAACATCAAACTCATACACGAGTCTTTCAACCTCCCCTGGGACTAGAATCCACTTCTGAAGAGACTGTTCAGCCAGGACGTACACTCGCCATTCATCAGATTCAAATCCTGAACCTGCCACTGCCACCACTTTCACAAGCTTCTGTAACAGTATTACCAACTGTGACTACACAGGAGATATAAAAAGTATCACACCAAGCACAAGCAGCATTTACTGCGAGTCAGACATGGTGCATTCTGGATAAACTGTAAATGCCATAGAGATCAGACAAATCCATCTACACCATCTAGAGAAGTCAGCCATGACAAAAAACATTATAAGTCACCAAACTAGCAACCACCTTACAGAATTATACATGCACATAAATACAACGAAGGATGTCGAGTGACACATCGTACTTACAGTTTCCATAATCTGCGAAGATGGTAAACCTCCGAAGATTAGCGACGACATTCTGCGCCCAATACCACCAAGCCATCCTTGTGGTGTCTTCAGTGTGCGACACACAATAGAATGGCGGCCTCCAGTTATCTGAGGCTGGACCAGTACAATGGTTGACGTGGTAGTTGCAAGTATACAGCCGACAGGAGCGATGTCCGTCAGAGAATCGCATTCTTGACCCTGAAGATCTGCATTATCCTCTACAGATGTTCCTTCATGTGCAATACTTGGCCAGTACCGCACAGTCCCTTCAGGCGAAACAGCGATGCATGATGGCACCTATCAAAATACAACAATCATTACAATACACGGAATTTTGGATCCAGACAAGTGACACATCTGTGCTAAGCATTCACAATTCAGATTTCTTTTTCATTATAGGTCTTAATACATGAGTATTATTATTCTTCCAAAAAGAAACAGCTGACCAGACATACTTACTTGGCTACCTTCAGCAATGTACACAGAAACCAAATCAGCCTTGTGAGCAAGATCACTTGGTGGCAGGGTTAGTTCTTGACACTGGCTGCTCAGAACACGTCGCTGCTTCCCAGCATCCAGTGCTTGCTTGTACTGCCAGATAAGAAGTCGTCGTCCACAAACAAACCAAGCCCAACCATCAACTGATATGTGGACACTAACAGCAGTGCTGCCTAAAATGAAAATAATCGTAATACAAAACTGACAATATTACATGCCAACTTAATAATCTCTACATGTGTGATAACATACCCCTACCTGTAAGATATGAAATGTTAACATGCAATGCGTGATTCTACAACAAAGCCTAGATGTCATTTAACTCCTTCAAACCTACGATTATTTCCCCAATTCAATATGCACCAAAATTATTCTTTTGGATGAGTTCTTATTTTCTGTAGAATGCATGTTAAATGTTAAATCTTAAAAGTTGACTTACGGTCTGAAAATGTTAGCGCTTCGGTAACCAACACAGGAAGCTGAGAACCAAAGCTCTCTACAATGTGATATGCAGTCTTGAATACAACCTGCACCGACTGGTTCGATCGACCTGACAGGCTGAATCTCCTAAAATGACATGAATAGCGAAAAATCAACTGGGAACGACATGCCAAGATTCCTTTCCATTTCTTAACAAAATATATTGACACACTAATGTAATTACTTAACGGCAGAGTGCAGTGTTACAAAATGTTAATGTAAAAGCTTTAAAAGGATTAAAACAGTGCACACAACAAAAATTAACACTGTTTAGAAAACTACTGAAGTTGGTTCCGTGCAATTAGGGACCCAAAGCTAAAGATCTTGTAGGTATTATATTCAAACTACTGTATGTGTAATATACTGTGACAGCTGCCTTCCTGGTTACCACTCAGTATGTCCAGCCACATCAAGGTTGCAGAAGCAGCAGCCATTCTACTGACTCTTAAGAAAACACCAGTAGAGTATACCATTATTATTAATGACCTCCGTTTCCTTACTGACTGTGAATTACTGTGTAAAGCCTACTTGTGCTACAGTTAACCACTGCTGATGTATGTCACCACATGTAAAACTATGAGCAAGAGACTAAAGCTTTGGAGCAGAGCAAATGTTTCCTATCACACTCGTACAGAAACCTTCTTCCATTCCAATTCTCCTTCACACTGTCCCTCAAGTGCCATCAAGATGACCTGCCTGTATAGTATGTGTAGTAGGTCCAAAAAAAAACACGAGATAAATTACTAACCCAACTAAACTAGATCGTCAGTGAATTTAGAGCTGTTGGGGAAATATTAAAATATGTCTACAAACAAGAAAAGGTATTTGCTTTGCCTTTGTTAGTATTTACATAGATATTTATCGATAAACAGAGTAACTATTTCAGAACGCCATGCAAGCAAAATAGTAAAGAATTCATGCTGCAGTGTATGGACCTCAAGAAGCTAAAGAAGGTTAAACTCCATCATGGTGTCCCCATGCTTTACATCAGGACACAGGTAGGAAACACATGACAAACACCTGGGATGTACACAGTAGTGATTAGTATGAAAGCAATCCTACCAGCACAATAAGTTTTGCTCAGCATATCCAGGGAACACAGACTCCGGCACCCCGAAAGAAGATATTAAAATGTCGTTTCCACAAACACAGTTCTTGGCTGATACTACCTCGTCCACGAACTGACATAATTATATAACCTTACCCTAATGGTTTCTTTACTGAGGGCAAAATCCCGGATCTCCTGCTTGATGCTGCAGTTCGAGGTATTCTTGGAGACAACAAAGATTTTGGCGTGAAAGGCGATCCTCCACGATCCATGTGGGAAGACAAATACGACAGTTTTTCAATTAGAACGTAAGACAACAGTAATTATCTTTAAAATACTTTCTCCATACTTCCTCAATGAATGCAACTGAATACACCCCACTACCAACACTTAAATATTTATGAACACATAAAAATAAATTCCACAACCTTAACCAGACAATTGAAACTGCAATGTTCAAATTTCTGTTTCGTTGCGAAAATACCGCTCTCCAGCGGCGCAAAGTTAAACTCATAACAGCACGCCTGCTTTTAATTCCTGTTTCAAGAGCTGCCTAACTATGATTCATATTTCTGCGATAGAGTAGAGTTTATTTACATTCCATAGATTCTTCTTAGGACTCAACCAGAGGATGTAGAACATGTCATTTCATACAATATACATACACTTCAGAAATTTCTACACAAGTACAAGAACGTATTTCACATATCAATGTACATAAATTTCAGATTCTGCAATACAAGTATGAAAAATAATTTTACAAAGTAATATACATAAACCTCAGAATTTTAAATACAAACACAAAACTTGCTTTACATATACGTAGATTATGGATATAAAGCTTAAACATTTTCAGCAGAGATGAAATCATGTACAGAATAGAAGGAGTGAGTAAAGAGGTAATCTTTCAATGCAGGCTTGAATACCTTTATATCATAATTTAGACTTTTAACTGTTGGTGGAAGATTATTAAACAACTTGATACCTGTATAGTACACTCCTTTCTGATATTTAGTAAAGTTAGCATTTGGCCCATATAGATCATGTTTACGTCTTGTATTTAAATTATGTACGTCTGTAAGAAACACAGTCGAAAGTTTTAACTAAAGGAGCAGAAAATCAGTTTCAAGCACCAATTTATAGAGGTACAGACAGACTCTAAAGACGGATACAGTGTGTTTCTCCTACACACTAGTACCTATACGCCAGTCTGCTCGACGTCATAACCTAGAAAACATCTCCAGCAAAACCGCCACGAAAACCTCAAAATTCACGTGACAATTATTAACGTCTCAAAAAGTTACGGATGAGCAGACTAATTTGTAAAGGAACCAATCCGTTGAATTTCGAGGACGGCTCTTCTTTATTTGCGGGGTATGAAATGTGTCCAGCATCTGTCATCAACAGCAACTTTGTACATTCCTCAGTGTAGAAACACCTGCTGCAGCCGAAGTTCCCAAAATCTGATCTCCGAACAAAACGTGGTTAGCTTCATTCTGATGGTCAACGAAACAATTGGTATTACCAAAAAAGTAAAAGATAATAATACAGTGTATAAAGAAGTAGCAGGCCCGCAGAAGAGCCAGATATTTTCAACTTAATTATTCTCATTTTAACATCTACAGCGTAGTGCATTCCAGGGGGGGGGGGGAAGCTCTTATGTGGTCCGCCCAAACACTTCGCAGTTTTTAAGGGTTCCGAGGGAAATAAGAAGTCCGGAAATTAATGAGGTATTTATTGCGTGTTTGGGATCTCATTCTGTATCAAAAATAGAAATGGATCTTAACCTCACTTTTGAAAAACATGTTGCCTACAAGCGGCCTACCATTAACATAAAGACTTCCCACACAAAACTCAGGTTTCTTGCATGTAAAAGCTACAAGAACCGAAGTGATGAAATTGAATTTAGAGACTCCAAATAATCGCGCAAGAGATCCTAACCCCTGAATAAAACCATAAACTCCATCGATGATATAAATAACTGGCAGAAACAAAACAAAACATGTCTACACTAGAAAAAATAAAGATCTCCCTCCCGACTCAACAAAAAGGGTAAATCTAAATTAGATTAATGCACTTCCTGCTGTAGACACTTACTCTGCAATTCATGAACCAGCTTCCATCAGAAATTCAAAGCAGAAAACAGAGTTGCCGTCTACATTACATTGACAAATTACTCCAATTTCACAGACGGTCAGACTTCTTGCCACTACGTGTTCGCAGACATTTTTGTTTCAATATCGTAATTCCGCTCCTCTGCGATCTAAATTTATTTAGATAATTAAATGTATTAACGATGTTTCACGGCAACTCTGAAATGTCCGGTGACAAACGCCTTTTAAAAAGAGTATTTCTGTCGGTGTTAAAAGTCGCATAAAGACGTCCCCAGTGTGAAAAACAAATTAATGGTTATTCACTGCAACCAGGAGCGAGCATGCGTCTCATATATAGCCTACAAATGACATAGATTACGTGGGGACATTTTGAGGGCACCTAGGACTTACGTTAAATTCTCGTTCCAAGCGCAAAGAATAAGCAAAGTTAGTGGACGAAACGTCGAAGTTTTCAATTATGAGAAAGCGGGTTGTAACTCGTGTAGGACTCTTATCCAGGTCAATGTTCATACAGTCTACAGAATATTTATTATTTTGGTATGTAAAACTCACGCTGGCCTTGTAATCCTGGGGTCTCGGGTTCGATTCCCGGCGGTGCCCGAATTTATAACTTCTGTTGGGCAAGGCCGTGGTCTAGGCAACACGGAGTTTTCCTCCGTGGCATCCCAACAATTACTCCATTCACACACAGAAGAAGGCAATGGCAAACCACTTCTGGATCATCTGCCAAGAACGTATATGAACAGGTCCCAGTCCGAGAAAAGGATGGAAGGATCCTGTTCATATGGACCTGTCGTCACACAGAACACTAAATAAATAAAATGTAAAACTCATCCTTACATACGTGAAAGTCCCTGCGTTTCGCTGTGTTCAATCATTTGTCCACACAAATCGAAATAATTTACATCCTCCATCCTAAATTATTTACTTTGAATAGGAACTGGACAACCCTAGTAGACGAAACTTATATTGTTATACTTGTTAATTGACATTTCGGGAACGTCAACGCCTTATTTCATTTTACTTTACAAATGTTCATGTCCCAAAAGTTTAACACGATTTAAAACAATTGAACAGTTGGTAGACTTCCTGTTTCAAAACTTTGGGCTCATGACTGGCTCCCTCTGGCAACGGAACACGAAGATTTAACACCGATAACACCAGAGCCCACCAACGACCATGATCCTGAATCAATCCAGTCCTCATACCCTGGGCATTATTTCGCGAACATCCATTTCCTCAGCTTTCCAGTAAGTATTATCATTAGTTGTCCCCCCTCGCCTCTTTGACGTTTCTATACTGACAACACAAGGTGAAATCACGCGTCATTTAAGAGAATTCTCAATTCCCAGTCCGCTTCATGGTATAGGCTGTCTTTTTGCTAGAGCTCTAAGTTCCAAAGCACAAACCACTACGCACAATAAGGCAGATGGCACTTCTAATTCTCCGCCTAAGTACACTCGTACAAGAATAATACCGAGAGGTAATATTCCTCTACACCACCAACTGGCAGTATCTTCTGCCTGTGATGCGCATAACAGGCGTCCACCTAAAATAGACAAGCTATAAAATCAAATTATTTGTGAAGGGAGTCTGGAAATTCTAAGCCTGGTCATCAAGGTCGATCAGCGAGTGGGGGCCAACTTTGGGCTTTGTTCCTTCAAAGCTGAGTCGAACAACTGGCTAAGTCCACAGATCTTCTCCATTTAAAAAAATATGTGCGTTCTGAGACGCTAACTTCCTCGCTTTTAACGCAAATATATATTTATTCATGTGGTCTATGTCGCTAAAAATAAATTGATTTTACCATTTTAAGATGCTCTGTCGACATTCACGCCACAGCGTCCGTCATATTGACTTTTACTGGCAGCGTTACCATATTAAAGTGTGAATTAAAATAACATAAATTCTTTGGGACTTGGTTTAAAATTAGAATGGTCTTAAACCCTCGCACATCAGAGAATTAACAAGCAGTACATATTCTTAACAGCTACAAACAAAAAAATGCATATCTGAAAAGCGTTTAACAGCAGAAATGACAGTATCAGGCAAACCGCATATTTCCTGTAGTCTGCCTTCCAGTTTAGACAATGCCATGATCAGAAAACAAAACAAAAGACACAGAATGCCATTATATGCAATTCAAAGTAAGACAGTAGTAGCTTTGCCGCTATCAAATTCTAACATGTTCGTATTCAAACAATGCCACGGCTCTTTGCTGACAGAGCTGACGACTGTGACCGAACAATGGAAATGCCCAAGACATCCTTCTTAGAAATGTGGAAAGAGGACAGGCAGTAAGCAGCGCTCCCATATTCTAGCGGTGATAAAGGGTACCTATAGTCATAGCCAACAAGTAGCGACTTACCTCCGTCAGAGGTGACAGGAACCAGAAAACTGCCCTAACCAGTCAGCACTCAACGTCATGGGGTCTGTGTTCTCGACGCCTGCACAAAGGAAACTTGTTTTTGGATGCGGTGCAGTGGCGGCACTGTGTCTCTTGCGATGTGCTTATTTCAACTTCAAAGCATCCGCAACGCGCCACTTTCTGGGAAGGAAGGAGGATTCAACAGCTTCCGAGAATCAACTAGTGTTCATCACGGGCTGCGATTCGGGACTTGGGTTCTCCTTCGCCTTGCACGCGTATAAACTGGGGTACACGGTGGTCGCCGGCTGTCTGCAAGCCAATGGAGCAGGAAGCACAGAGTTGCTGCAGCTGTGTCCTCAGAGACTGCACGTACTGCAACTCGATGTTACCAGCGACGTCAGCGTGCAGACTGCAGCGGAAACCGTCCAAGAAATGCTGGCACACAACCCGCACTACGGTAGGCCAACACGCACGTCACATAATGGACGGGCAGCGACTACTCGTGTATTATCTATCTAGTGTGGCAATTTTATAACATTTTAATATCCAAAGCACATATCCGGGGATCTTTAAAGTTTCTTTTCCATTTTAATCACTTTAACATGTAAATGCTCAACACGTACTTTCGCGCCATATTTATTTGTATTAATAATTAATAATGGATTTTTACGAAAGATGAAAAACCAGTCACTTCTTATTAAAGGATGCACGTGTTCAATGTTTATGCACTTGACTGGCTAAATTTTGGCTCCCCCCCCCACGTTCTTTAGACACTTACGACTCGGAAGAGACAGTCGTAAGGCAAAGTTTTCTCCGTCTCCTAATATCGCCCGCACAAACAAACCACCAGGCCAACTGCGACACTTAATCGTTGACGGGCCGGCATAATGACAAGGCGGTGACCAAAAACTCCTTCTTTTACATATTTTTGGTCACTGAAAGCGTTCAACTATAAACGTATTCAGTGAATGACTGATTCTGTCATCCATTTATTATACTCATGCATGTCAAAGCAGGGGGCAGCGAACGGTCAGGGCGACGACCCAGGGGCCTCGAGTGCCTGACACGTGTGGTTTCATCTATGACCGACAACGATAAGGAAATAATTGCAAAGTTTTTCAATAAAACCTTGGGACACTAAACGATAATTCTTTAAACGCCTTCCACAGAATGCTGTTGGTGATGGCACATTCATTGTGCGCTGGTTGGTCACATAATCACTCCATCTCTTAATGTTTCCGAGTAATTGACAGTTGTTGGTGGCCTGTATTAGTCCTCGTCAATAATAACATAATTTCATATTTTTCTATCACGGTCACAGTCTAATCCAGCTTTCTGACAGTGGTGGTCGAATGATCTTGAGAATTTTAAAAGCGTCGATTCGGAAAACCCAAGCACCTTGTCGTGACTATAATATGACGCTGACATGTGCGTGACCTCAAAACAGACATCAACATGGTCACTCAGATTCCTGCAGATCGACAAAAATATGCATTTGAAAAAATGACTTTCGAACGACCTGGAAAATTTTCAAAACCTCAATAACGAAAACCCACGGACTGATGTTGTCGAGACCATGACATAACGATGACCTCGCCGTGACCTCAAACTGACATGACTATTGATACTCAGATTCCCGCAGATCGGCAGGACAACCATACGACCACCCGATGAACATGCTAGAAGTTCTCCAAGACACAACCTAACCCATCGTAAAAAACATTATCTAACCTAACCTCAACAACCTACCCTTACCTTACCTAACCTAACCAAACCTAACCCAAAACGCAACGTAATCCAATGTAACTTATCCCAATCAAACTTAAACGAATACAAAACATCCGACTCTCATAGGATCAAATCCACCACCGCCTAAGGAATTCTCCAGGACAACCCCACGACGAACATGCAAGAGGTTCTTCTGATACCTTTTTTTTTTCAAGTTGACTCGAGTTCGGCAGTAGAGCTTCACAGACTTCCATTCAGAGTTTTTGTTACGTTACTCCGATACGGCCGGACTGTTCTCCTATTCACTTTCACGACTGTCGGGCAAACAATGGCCGCCTTGTGGCTCTTCGCCGCTCGTGCGCGCACACACGTAGGGTTCTTCGTGTTCTATCGCCACCGCACCGCATCGAGAATGAAGCGTGCTGAGTTCGAAAACCCGCAGAGGTAAAACTGCGCTCGCTTCCTACTGAAACAGTGCGTTCCATCAATGCGGCAGAAGAACCGCTCGTGCGCACTGGGTCTTATTCTTTTCGTAAAAGGCCCGGCTAATCAGTCTCGCGATTGTCCGCCATCCGTGTGTCAGTGTGTACGTAGAGTCAATATATCGAAACTGCGATCATATTTCAGATGGGGCACTGCCCCAAACAGCCTAATTGCAGCAGCAAACATGTTTTTATTGTAATTATTTTAGCTCGTTCGGCGGGAGGTTCTGTACTGCAAGGTAAAGTGGCCGGAACGTGAAACTGACCTCTGTCCTCCGTCAAAAACCTGATATTTAAAACTAATGCCTAAAATTATCACCATGCATCTGTTTCTGAGAAGTTCATGGCCATCAGTGTTCACTAAACAGTCAGATGTTTCAACGCCACCAAAATACTCAACTGAGATAAGATTGTAAATAGTTTGTACTGATAACAAAAGGTTTAAGTCCAATGTTAAGTATGCCCTTTGTTACCAGAGCCTTGCATCTTCAGGTTATGGATGAATGAGATGAAGGACACCTGTGAATATACTGAATAAGCATTCACAGACAGCTGACAAGGGGTAGTTCTTTAAATTTGGGGTTGAGTGGGGGACCAACTATTCTCTCCATAAGAAACTATCATGTTACATGATTCACAGGGTCCGAGACCTCGTAAAATCAGGACAGGAACCAGTAGCTGGCTATCTTAACTGCAGTAATAAAACCTGTAGTTTCCATAAACGGAGCGGAATTTTCTTAACTACAACTCCGGTCCAGTGGAGTTATTTAGTTAGACCTAATTAAATGTGTGAATATGTTTCTTTCTGTTTCAGAGCTCAGAGCTTTAATTAATAATGCTGGCGTTATGATATTCGGTGAATTTGAATGGCTGACAGAACAGCACATACTAAAACAGATTGATGTAAATCTTCTAGGAGCAATGCGGACCACTAAGAGTTTCTCTTCAATGCTTAGGAAATACAAAGGTATATACACAAATATCGTTGTCCGTTCTGCTACAGCAACATTCACTACTTCGTTTATTGTTCACCATAAATTATAACTATGTGAACACAGATGGCAGTCTTTTGTGATGTGCCATGTAACATTTTACATGTGTGCCAACGCTTTATAGGAACACGGAGTTTTACCTCCACACCCACTAATTACCCCTTCATATCACTCTTATATCTATGTCTGTGAAATGTTTTAAAAACTACACTGCCTCTGGATCACAAATTACCTTCCATTTGAATGCCTTTCCCCATCAGCCCAGTCATTTATACTTTACAAGTGAAAATTTCTTGCAAATTGACTATAATGCCTGAGGTATTTTCTAGTTATCCTGCATCTATCCATGTAAATGCTGGGTTCGCACCTTAAAACAAGTCCCATGTCTCTGCGTGTCCCTTTAAAATAACAGCATTAGTACCATTCACTGGTCTTTGTATCCATGTAGGTCGCGTCATCGCAATCAGTAGCCACTGTGCACTGGCAGCTCTGCCAGGTCTCGCTGTGTATGGCGCCACCAAAGCAGGCCTCCTGGCGTGGTGTGATGGCCTCCGAGTCGAGCAGGCTAAGTACGGTGTGCCTGTCATCTCTTTTATTCCAGGTACGCGAAAAAAATGCAACAAAATTATAACAGTCTTTGAGTCTACTGATTATGGCACACAAAACCAACAAGTTTTATATTAGTAACTAATGTCTATAGTACCAGCGTGTACTGTCTGAATATATTTTTTGCATGCAGAGAACATTTTGTGCTTTTGTTTTAAACTTTCGAAACACAGAATCTTTTGCAGGCATATTTCTTTCCATAAATTACTGCCAGGTCACATCCTCTGATGGCCCCACATTGTGAGCCCCATGAAGGGGCCAGGCTGGCTGCATTTGTCAAGATGTGCAAATTTTCTGCTCAGTAATAAATTCTAGGGCAGGGACAAAACTGTTTGTGGTGGGATAAATTTTGGATTTGATGTTGTCACAGTGGTGAGACTGAAGGTGGCTGTCTTCTGGGTTGCTAAGCTGTAGTCTGCCTGATGATGGAGGCAGCATGGACCTCTGAATCATTGCTAAACTTCTACCAGACTACACGGCGCAGCAAAACAGAAGACAGCCATCCTGGGATAAATGTTGCTGCACGTGGCTTGAGGCAGAACTTGAATCACTGATCAGACAAAATCAAAATGACATCAAATAGCGTACAACTTCATTGCCTATTTTAGTCATAAAACCTTTAGGGAATAGACACATTGGAAGACCTAGGTGTAGATAGGAGGATAATATTAATGTGGATCTTAAGAAACTCTGTGAGGATGAAGACTGGTTTTGTATGAGTGACAGTAGAACTCAATGGTAGGCTGTTACGAACATAGTATAATAAGCCTTCGAGTGTCATGAAAAGCATGGAATTTCTTGACCAGATGATAGAACATTAGGTTTTCAAAAAGGATTCTGTTGTGAAGATTCTTTGCCTGGCAAATACTGTAAATACCCCATTTATGAAAAGAGGATAATTCCTGTATGATACCCAGTATGTTAAGAAATGATAATATCACTGTATCTGCAAGACCTGCATCATCAAACAAATATATTATTTTTCAGGATCTTTTTTTCAGCACACCAGCATCTTGGCAAAACAACAAGAGTATGCTAAGGAGATGGAAGAAGCAATGACACCTGTTGATTGCAAATTTTTTGGTGACTATTTCAGAAGGTACAATGAATACTTATCTGGCATGCCAACACCAAGAAAACCACTTCCACTACAGGAAGAAAAGCTATACTCAATGCTAGAACATGCTCTTCTTTCCAAGTATCCCTGCCCTCACTATGAATGTGCAACTCCCCGATACCGCTATTATCATTTTCTGTTTAAAACTTCTCCAACTTGGCTTCGAGACTATCTTGTGCAAAGATTCATGCAGATGCCTGAATTTTGAACCAAACTAAATTTTGTGTACATTGCTGATCAGTCATGTCTGTTATTGTATGTTCCTTGTTTGGTCAACAGAGCACTTATTACAATGTTGTCGTATGCTTTGTGCCTTAATCATCCAGTTCAAAGAACAAGTTGAATCTCACCATCAAACTGAAAAGATTATGGAAAATAGACAATGAACCACTGGGTTTATTGAATCTGATCTGTGTGCCATAAACTGAGTCATAGCAAACTTTCATTTCATAACGTCTCAATTTCTTCTCCTTTGAGTTTTCTTCATAAATGTGTCCTTATTTCTATTACTTTATCACTTCCCCTGTGCTTTTGGCATAATCTTTCTGTTTTTCTTTAAATTTGGTGTTTCCACAATTCCTTTCCTCATATCATCCTGACATTTTAATGTTTAATGTGACTTTTGAAATGGCAATGAAACACTCAGCACACATCACGTTTGCTTATTTATCCCAGCTACGAGACGTTAACACCGACAAAAATTGGGACATAATCAGTAACACTAACCCCTGGCCACTGTGTGACATCTTCAGTATGTCAGGCCTACGAATCATGTGCCACAGTCCCACAAACACAGCATAGGTTGGTACCACTGCTAACTTCAACATTCTACTACATGACTAATTTCAAGACTTCCCATGTGCGTCTTTAAATAGAACAAAGCTACCATGCATCAAATGTGATGAGTCCTCTTTGTGCTTATAAATCGCTGATGCATGCAACTGAGTAGGTGCAGTGTTTTAATTTTTGTATAAACAGATTATTTTGTGCCCCAATGTGATGATAGTCATTTCAGGGCTGGCTTAATATTGTTTATTCATTCCAAGAAAGAAGATCAGTTTTGTTATTACCACTTGCTTTCTTATACTTAATATTTATTATTGCCTACAGTCAGGCTATAGCAGATAGTGGTATTAGGAAATGAATTCTCTGTGGTCTCATGCAATTGGCTGAAAACTTACGAGTAAGTTATCAAGAACACAGTTTATTAAATTCAGGCAGTGGCATTGTGAATTCTGTGAATGATAAATGTTCTGACACATTACTGGATGGATGTTAATGGCAGTGAACAGTCACAAGGACAGTGATAAAACAGATTTTTCAGTTATTTCTGCATTTGCTTTCAGAACAACATCCTCATTACTCTACTGTCTTTATGTGTAATTTTCTATCTGTCCAATAAATTAACATTTAAACAAGAAGCTGATGTGTCACATTCAGTTCTAACCTCATCTGATTTTCTAGGACCTTTCCAATGACACACCCTGAATAAAAATGAAAATGCAGTAGTGATAAAGCATCTTGTTTCAGAAGATTCTGAATAAGAAATGCATCAAAAAAATGCTTACCTCTACAGATAGCCTTAGTTTAAACACATTTTCTGTATCCAAACTAGCTTCACACAGTATTTTCTCGAGTTTTATACGCACCAAGTATTCCTGCATAACAGACTTCTAAACAAATAAAATATAGGTAGCAAAAAGAAAATTGAAGAGAACAGTCTTATAACTCCGTAACTTTTGACGGCTTTTCTTTAAGCGACAGAAAATTCAGAATCAGACATCGTTGACACATTGCATTCGTCTTATGGCTTGTTGGAAAACCATTCCGAAAACAAATTTCCGCCAGGAATTGCTATACGAGTTCAAAAAAAGTGTGGATGACCAAGAAGCTAAACCTCCAAAGTTCAAACATGGCTTCAAAGAAAGCTGTCATACGCTTTGTTACGCAAGCGCACCATGTTTGTTTAGGCTCATAAATATTCAGACGGAGAACGTAAGGTTCAAAATCGCTTAACAGTAATACGAAGGCAACGGTTACCACATTCATTAATATTATTCCATAAGGTTCAAAATCCCGTAACACTAAACAAAGATGAACCAGGCTGCCAACCAACAGCGATTATTATATAAAATCATTAAATCCTTCACTTATTAAATTTTGATTAATGAAAAAACTGTACTATAAAATTCATTAACATTATTTGAATTTATAAATATATATTTTCAATGACTTGTGGAAACTGGACCAAATATAAAATACTGTATTGTGTTACAGGGTTGTAGAGCCGAGAAACAACAATTGTTACTGTTACAACAATGTAACAAACTTCCTTCGGTTGTTATGGAAACGAATCTGAAGGGAGATACTGTTGGTGAACACTGCAACAAGCTGGTTTTGATTTTAAGACTATATCTTTTGAGAAATAACAACGTGGTTATGAGTTTGATGATGAAATTTGTGATCTTGGTATATCTCTCAGTGTCATGTCACTCTGTACAACTGGTTACAGTGTCCAGTGATAAGCATCTTAAGTGCTATCAGTGTAAAAGCAACAGCATTTCAGACATTCCACCACTCTGTGATCATACATTCTGGAAAGTTACTACAAAAGCAGAAAAACTATCAATGCAATTATCATGTCCACATAAACAGAGCCACTACTGTGTTAAAAAAGTTATATGGAAGAATAATATTGTTCTAACTGATCGTGGCTGTCAAAGGCCGGCTGACAAGTTGGGCACAGTTCGTAAAGAAGGTTGCATGCATATGGCGAAACAAAATACTACAATATGCTTATGTAACAGTGATCTATGCAACTATGCAGACTGGGGAACTAAGAGTGCACCATTCACCATTTTCGGACTTTGCTCGTTTGTCCTCTTCAGCAGATAAAACAACATGCTTCTACAACCGTTAAGTATAAAGATTAAAATAGTACATACAATTTTACATTCTGTTTTGTGTGTCTGAAACTTAGTCTCCTGCCCAGACAAATAACAGGAAATTAAGATGTCTGTCTTACGGACATTACCTAATTTGGTTTAATGTAATTTGACATTTCAGAGGTGTATACTGTCTAACTGCAACTCTGAAATATCGGCCACCATCTACCACACTACACAATGCAACATCTTAAGAGACAACCCTCTCGATACTTGTCACCGAGAACCTGAATCTTACCACACTGAAAACAGTGAAGAATATGGTACTGAGAAAAATATTAACACCTACTGGGGAGGAAATTGCAGAACAGATAAAATTTTGTAATGAGTGGCATCTTAATTTGTCCTCTTCAGCACTTATTAACTCTTTGACTACATAATATTTATCAGTACAAATGCCTAGACTGTGTAAATAAATTTCTAAAATGTTTTACTTTAATCAGACTATTTATGTTCCTTCATTCACAATAAGACTCCAAATCTGCAAACAAGACCTCACTGACATAATCTTCTGCAATCTGTTTATGTCTAAGAGAAGCCATCGCTATTCTGTAACTTGACAATGCTAACTACAAATTAGTGCAACTAAAAAACAAAGCTGTGTATTTTCAACATTTTAGAGAAAAAGTAATATGTAATACAGACAAAACCTTGTACATATATTCTAACAGACATCTTACACTTCCAGAAAAAATACTGGTGCCTAAATGTGATACAAAACTGCAAAGTTTAAACTCCAAATAATGGAAGTTCTCCAGAAACTGGCTGCTAGCACATCTTGTATTACTGCAAGCTCTGCAGTGAATGAATTTAGTCGGTCAAACTAACAAGAATGAGATAATGGAACATGTAGCACACATGGGAAAATAGATGAATAAAGATATTGTAGAATTTAAGGTTTTCATGAAGATGAATACAAAGACGGCTGTCTTCTGGGTTGTAGTGCCATGTAGCCCGGGAGAAGTTTACCAATGTTTCGGATGCCATCGCTCCCTCCATCGACAGGGCGACGAGTAAACCACACGCGTCAAAACGGTCTGAGATATTGGAACTGGTCAGTCAAGGCAGAATCTTTACCAAACCAGCGGGGAGTAATGTCAGGAGCAGGCAAGGGCCTGTAACATGCCCCTCCTCTCCTACTGGCTCTCAGGCCTTTGCCAAATCCTGACCTTACTCCCCGCTGGTCTGGCCAAGGTCCTGTCTTGACCGACTGTTTCCGTGTGCCGTAGCTTACTCACTGGAGCAAAATATTAAAATGGATATGAAGAAATATGATGAACACTGGACTAATCTGGCTTAGGATATGGTCAGTGGTAGGATTTTTGCAAACATGCATGTACTTAAATTTATTTATTACACAGTAAACTTTTATAAATTGATACAGTTCATATTATCTTACTATGGCCTCCATATCTGCACCCTGAAGCAATGCATGCAACTTTCTGTCACCTATACATACCTATTCACTATTAAAAAAAATTGTGGTGGTGTTAATCATAATTAACACCACCACAAAATTTAATAATTATTATTGATTCATATGAAGGTCATACAAATATTGGTTAACAACATGTTCAAATGCCCAGCAAATGAAGTGTTCTGTAATTTCACTTAAGAATTCTGAAAATTATTAACTAAAAATTTAACAAATTTTGCACATCTGTTACAAAATCATAAATAACTTGCACAAATTATATGGAACATGTATTTTGTAAAACAAAACTGCCCACAGAACTTTTGACTGGTCACACTCATGATAGCTTTGAGACCCTACAGCAGTTTGTCATTTGCTTTCAAATTAAATCTCTTATTCCATATGATTGTGACCCACCAACTGAGGAACACTGATGTAGACCTGTAACTTTACCCACAGATATGATCATGAATATCTTGGTCTATGAGAACTTATTTGTGCTTGAAACAACTTTCTTCATTTCCCCTCACATGAAGTTCTTTAATGATGAATTTCATCTGGAATAAGACACACTGGTAAGAAAGAGCAATCCACATCACAACACTTACCCATGAACAGGAACTGGTTACTTCAAGCATATTGTTCATGCGTCATCTCAATTTACGGCTAAAACAACATCCCAGGTAGTAAATGTGAACATACTTAGGCACTGAAGCTTTCATTGTGGTCAAAATGTGGAGCATATTCTTATTGATTTTGTGATACTGTGTAGTTTTGTTATCAACATTACCCTGAAGATGAATGTAACATAGTTCTCTAACTGTGGTAACCACTTAGAAAGATGGCTGTCATCTAGGATGCTGTGCTGTATAGTTGGTTGAAGTTAAACTGACGATGGAGGGAACAAGGACTTGTGAAACATCGCTAAACTTCCACCAGACTATAACCCAGAAGACAGCCATCTCCAACTCTCCGCCATGAGAACCTCAAATCGAACAAACTGTTCACAAGACTAAACTGTGTCACAAACCAGAAAAACACAATCTACACATTTAAATTGTAGCTATAAACTGCAGACCACATATCTAATAATATACAGTTTATGAGGCATGACAAGAAACTAGCGTTGATTGAACAATAGTAAAATTGTGGAGTGTGTGTACACGAGTGACTCAGTTTCTGTTGTACTGCTGGGTACATACTGTGCGTCACCCCCTCCTGCCATCCACTCAACGCATCAGCAGATTTCTTGTGAAATCTCAAGAACTGTTTTCAGACAACATTATATTTGGTGATCCACTATGAACAAATCTGTTCAGTCTTTACACACAGACCCTCCTCAACGGAGGATTAGTTTCTTATGAACTGATATTTTAATGAATATGCAACTCTGTTCGAGGCGTACATTCACATGTAAAGACCGCCGATCATTCGGCACGCCGCATCGTACATACCATGAGCGACGTCCAGATACTATTATTCTTTCTGTTTAGCAATTCGAATGTTAGGATTCTGAAGGGGATCAAAACTTGGATCATCTGCGGTAGATAAACGGCCCAGCCACGAAAATACGACGACAAGCGTCAAAAGGCCCACGACAAAGAGAACAGCTGCCATCCAGTAACGTCTGTATAGGTGACCGCCAGTCTTACGGCCTCGAGGTGGACCCGAAATTGACCTGGAACAAATGTGCTTACATGACATGGAAAACAGTAAAAAGTTCATTCTGCACAATGTGGAATGTGAAAACTTACTTCCACCACCGAGAAAACCATTCCACAGCTGACCGCCGTTTATATTTATTTTCATCGTGATCAAATGAGACATCTTTGCTGTCATCCAATGCCTCGAACACACGTCTTGGAAGTTGACCTGAAAGAAAACATGAAGTTTTTAAAAAAACCAAACATGTAGCAAAAGTGCTACATCACTCTAGTGTCTTCTGAAGGAGATAAGGATAAAGTCATTCCAATGCTTAATTAAGCACCACACCATGTGGAGGTGAGATGGGATACAGGATTGGAGAGTTTCGCGTCGAGTACAATTAATAAAATCTTCTCGGGCAATCAGAACCCTGATGATGGGGTCAGAGTTGGTTCCTGAAATGTTGGTTTACTACAGTAGCCAGCTGACGCGGCTCATTGCCCGCGAAGATTTTATTAAGATGGGATAGCTCCATATATTTTTACAATCACCATTACACTGAGATGAGTCATTAATAGACCATGTCCTGGCTGCTTTACTCCTGAGGGAATCACACCACAATTACGCAGCTCATAGCCTAGTCAATAAATTGGGCAGAATTGTGTGAACAGCACACACGCATCCCTCATGAAGGAAGACAGACTTAGGTGGTAAAATAACAAAGGAGTAGAAAAAAATTACATTTATAATTTTAATATTGTCAGGGTGACAGATCTAGTATGCACTAATACAAACTGTGACTCTATTACATTTGTCTGACACATGCTCACATCATTTCTATCTTGTAATTCTTAACATTTTAACAGAATGGTTGTTGAAAATCTGAAGCAATATTTGTGATCAACCTCCATACAAAATTTCATATGCCTAGCTCCACTGTTTCATTAGCTGTTCCCTTAAAACAGATACAGAATTCACAGCCTCCATGTTGTTTCACATTCTACAGAACACAAATAATGAAACCACTGGCCGCCCTTTTCACATGAAGAAAAAAAATGATTCCTTATTTAAGTGACACTAGAGCAGAGCGCTCCTTTCGGAGCTCATGGGGGGGGGGGGGGGGGGGGGC
>NW_019059645.1:2498468-2535471 GCF_000696155.1 Zootermopsis nevadensis | reverse complement strand
GGGTTGGTTGCGTTTTAAAATCTTGAGTAAGGCACTAAAGTAACCCCCTTCGGGGGGTTTAGTTTAGTGTCTCATTCAAGTGCTTTAACCCCTGGGGTAAGAAACTAAACTAACCCCCCTCCCCGAATGGGGGTTAAAACACCTGACTTTGGGGGGATTATTGCGTTTTAAAATCTTGAATAAGACACTAAACTAACCCCCTTCGGGGGGTTAATTTAGTGTCTTATTCAAGTGTTTTAACCCTTGAATGAGCAGTATGACTTGGATGAATATTATTATTAGTATCAGATTACCTTGTTGGTGTTGGTAACGTTTTTCACTTTTCTTCATTTCTTAAATAGTCTAATGCCGCTGTTCGGAGACGCTGTGCTGCTTGTAGAGCAGTGATAATGCGACTGGCTTGGTACTAAGCATTATTTGTTTACTCGGCATTGTTGTGTTGTACTCGGCATTGTTGTGTTCCACAACAATGCCGAGTAAACAAATATAAGGTGGCATTGTTGATGACATCATTTTTTGACGACAACGACTAATCACAAATTTTTATAATAAGATAAGAGACTGCACATGCAAACAAGAAGCGAACAACTTCCTCAGGGTAGAGATAATTTGCACCTAATGCTTATGGCAGCGTACCTGATGCAGGAAAACTCTCTGCCCGACTGAACGCAGACACATTGTCTTCCATGTGTACCACAGAGTGAAGAGTCCCATCCATTACGCTACTACTCGGAACAGAACTACTCAGAGCTGCAGTGCGTTTGGGTGTGCTCTGTCTTTGACTGGAAACCTCAGAATGAGGCACCAATGGTGGCCCCAGCTCTTCAGCACTGATCGAGACAACAGGAGAAACATCGTCTGTGACAAGCTTTCTGCTTTCCCCAGATGCCTTTCGCTCATGGTCTTCGCTCAACTATAAAAGAGGAAATAATTCACTAAAGGGCAATCAGGCGGAAATAACAACAAACAGGTCATCTTAACAACAAGACCCTTTACTAGGCATAAGAATTTACACAATTCCCATTCATTGTTGTAAGTTATTCTTAATAGTTTTCATCAACAACAACAAAAAATTATGACGCCAGACATGTAGTCATGTTGTGTTATGGTAAAGGTAAATCGGTCCTGTGTCCAAGAACTATGTTAAGATGTATGTGGAAGTGTAGGTATAGCTTCAAGCATTAATCTTAGTATTTGGCAGAGATGAGGGGATAGCTTCATTCTCTGGCCACTTTGCACTGGTAAAAGAGCCCAAGGGTACCAACTGTACAGGAGGTAGCATGGACAACAGCCAGATCATCACAGTGGTAAAAAAAATTCCTGTAGGGAATGAAATGCCACCCATTCTGCCTGTAACCAGGTGCATTGTGTTACAATATACAATACATACAGCAATGGAAACATTCCATATCACTTTTATGGAAAACACAAATGACACTAGGGCACATTTTTATCAGAGTTCTTAAATTTTTATATGAAAGTTATCATTCCATTAATATTTATACTCACCTATCACTGACAATGTAACAATACAATGTTTACATTGTCACGGCTAATATTGATACCCAAAAATGCAGGGACATGAATCTTGCTCAGGAAATGACATTTCTGGGTGGCAATGTTAGTCGCTGTGTATGTACATAGCCCCGATGACATTTTTAACAAAAGATAAACTGCAATTTACCAACGGAAGACCAAGTCCAGCACGGGCCCAGTTGACTCCAGCCAGCTTCTCACGTAACACATCAGCAACAGGGGACACTAGATTGTTAGCAGGAAAAAGTCCCTGTTTACAAGACGGGCAAAGATACCCTGCTGGGGCTGTGGTGGGAGGAAGCTGCCGGGCAAATTGGTCCAAACATGCCCAATGGTACACATCTGTTCAAAATAATTCACAATATTTATCATTACTGATCTTTACATAACTGTTACTAAATAAATAAATGTAGGAAACTTTCACTTAGGTAAAGCATATATATACCTGAATAAATAACTAATCTTGCAATAACTACAACGTTCACAAAGCTGAAGAAATGCACTTATATGGTATACTTCTAAATGTTAGATGTGTTCAAAACTCACGGTAACAAATTAGTCGCACACAGTCTTCATTCGCTAGCTCTTTCGTGCATAGTTCACAAATTGGGTTATAGTCACTATCTTGAAGCCATTGCAGATACGACTGAACTATACACTGCAAAAGAAAGCGAAAGCATGTCTTAAGCTCACAGAAACATCAAACTGAATACAACTTATTAGTAACGATTTCGCTAAATATAAAATGATTTTGAATTACAAATTTACCTTCGGATGATTTGTCACCATGCAGTGTTCACAAACATTTACACGATGTTCAAAACAAAACTGATTTGTAACTCTCCTCTTCGGGCACTTACACAGACCCATTTTAAGTAATGTGCCTAACTCTTCCGGTGTGTAAAGATGCAACACTGAGCTAATACGACACGAAACTTACTAATCCTGTTATCTCATTATGTTACATTGTCGTATGTTCACAAGTTTATATTTATGTTTCAGTCTTTTCGCCACGTCTTCCTGTCAAAAAACATACTAATCCTACAACGATAAGATTATGTAACAAAGTGTGAACCTTATGTGTTGTCGTTTTTATCAGTAACGTCAGTTTACATCCCCTGTCATTTTGTGTCGCAATAGAGAATGTAACTTCATCCTACAATCTGATATCCAACCACTTCCGTACATAATTAACGATGGGGATAATCGAAAGATTAACTGTGAGTAATTCGATTGTTTTTTTTACTCTTTCTTTTCGATAGTGTTTGAACGCATTACCAACATGTATTGACGTTACATGCATAAATACGGACGGGATGGGATGTATTGCCAACCCTTGTTATAGAACAAAGGTTTATTTTGTCGGCTCAAAAGACCAAATTTATTATTCACATCAGCACAGTTAAATATTTAAATCTACTAGTGGTCATCTTTCCCATGTGATTGGGGATAGGAAGGTCTACTTAAGGACTGTGTACGGTCAAATGCCATACCAAGAAAGAGGTAATCAGGATTAACCTACAAATTCTTCTATATACCAACTCATATACTAAAAACCATTAAGTATGTACAGCTTAAGCGAGTTCAATGTAACTTGTGTATTATTTATAACCTAAAAAGTTATTGTGTAATGATGTTCACTGTTCAGGACATGGTCGAAGGGGTCGATCAGATAGAAAACATAATGGGTATCATGGAGGAAGAAACAAACATGGTGTTGGAGACAAAGCACAAGAGTTTCTTGAGACAACTGATACCTCTTCACCAGTAATAAAGAGTTTCCAACAGTATGCTTCTGAACTGGACTTTAAGCACGATAAATTTGAAAGAATCGTCAAGCTGAGTCGAGACGTCACTATTGAGAGCAAGAGAATCATCTTTCTGCTCCACACGCTGGATCGGTAAGGGGACAGCAGCATCCTAAACCTTGTTACTTTATGGAGGTTAGGTTTTTTTAATATTATTTAAGAGTTCACTTAAGGAAGTCAGCAGAAGAGAACCTTGAGATGAAAATTATTCAATGGAGTTTCGAGGTTCTCTTGGCAGTCAAGACATCATCATTCTTCAGGTCTGTGATGCTATGTAGACTCATTGGTAGACACTGGTGATTCAGAGAAACATGCTGTCTCCATATTCGGAGTGCGACTTCAGCCCTGAACAAGGATACAGCAGGTTTGTCTAAAGTAATAGTGGAGTTGTTACGCCTACTCTGAGTGATTGCAATTTGACATTCTTAGGACTTTGGTACAAAATTTTGGATTATGCAGGTAATTTTCTTGCTTCCTCTATCTGCAGGTAGAATATACTCATAACAAAGAAAAATTTCAGCTTCCTATTCTTATTTCAATCTGTGCCTGTGCTATAAACTTGCACCTCACTGCACATTATCTACTATTTTTAAGTACTGCCTTCTTATACCAGAGAGTGATTTTTTGCAGGGAAAGCAAAAGAGATGCTATCCTGGCAGAAGCATCATCGCGCCTGACGCAGCTTGTGAACACGCATTTCAAGGCTATAGCCAAAGAACTAAAGGGAGAAGATCCTTATCAGTATATAAAAGCATATACAGCTGGTGAGTGAAATTGTAGTACAGGAACTGTTAACAGGGGAGTCTACACAGTTCAATAAGTCGCACACATTAGATACATGTTCCATTAGTTATAGTAATCACAATTTATATGTGGCAGGTTTGCAGGAATACGTCGAAGCAGTTACATTCCGCGATTATCTTATGAACAACAGCCTTCAGAGCTGGACTATGATTCAACAAGACCTTAACTATAGAAACAGTGACGTACCTAGTGAAGATGAGAGTGTAGCTACAACTGAAGAGAAGGCCATAGCCACTTGCTCTGCCAGCAGTAATGATGAAGATGGCTCATTTAAAACTTACGTATCACCAGTGGATTACATCTTGGGAGTAGCAGATTTAACAGGAGAGCTGATGCGGAAATGTATCAACAACCTGGGATCAGGAAACATAGAAGGTTGCTATCAGACCTGCACATTTGTGAGGGAGATTTATAGTGGATTCTTGGGTGTCAACTGTACAGGACTGAAGGAGATGTCTCGGAAACTTGCGACACTGCGCCAGAGTCTAAGCAAGATGGAGGTAGCCTGTTACACAATTCATGTTCGAGGCTCCGAGATTCCAAAACACATGTTAGCAGACGTTATCAGCGGAACACAGGGCAACTTCCTCGAGGAAGACGAAGGATTCTATTAGCAAAATCAGGAAGTTATGTTTGCATTATCCTTACTGAAATATTGTTTGAAAGTACAAAGAACAATTTTCATTGTTACTAACTTCTTTAAGAATTTTTTTACTTTTTCTTCCCAGTGTACTGAATGGAAATTGATTTATGGTTAGGAGGAGGATGCTGAAACCTTCCATACACATTGAACAAGGTGATTTAAATTTATTCCTAAGATTAAATTATGTGTGTAGAAACAATAAAAGAATGTTTATTAAAGTGGTTGGTATATAAATGTAACTGACAGTTGCTAATTCAATAATTCCATCATACCAGTCAAATGAACTTCATCCCTGCAGAATTATATTTTTGGTGTAGGATTTGAGGTTTTCACAGCAGTGAGTCTGCAGGATATATTTTTGGTCCTATCACCTATATGAAACTTTTTGATATAATCCAGTATAATTTCATGATCTTCATTACCTTACAGTCAACTGTTACTCTGTGTTCTTTGGATAACAGGCCCAAGGAAGAGTTTACATTATTTATATCTGAAGGGATGTTCCAGATCTGGCCATAACACTTCAGTCTTCTCAACTTGCTGCATTACCAATCACCATAGCCAGACTAACAGATCTAACACACACACTATTAGACTAATATGCTTAGTAACCACTGGCTTGTTTGTGTGTGTCAGTGGACACTTACCTCCATTACTTACTATAAAACTCAAAATTGCTAGGCTAGTGAGTATCTCCTATGTCCTCTTGCCGTACAATCCTCTGATAACCATGGGGTGTAGTTTCTCCCTACAGTACTGGCAAACACGATTAACACAGTGTCCTGTAGACCTCCTCCTAGTCTGATTATTGATCATCTTGCCTCATTTTCAGGAGCTTTTAAAGTAATTTCTTGATTAATTGGCAGTTTTGTGATCAAGCGCGCCAACAGCAACCTCTGTACATCATCTTGCCAGCCGGCTCTCTTGCCTAAGCACTGCTCCACAGAAAACGAAAATTTTAAACAAGTAAAAAAAACAATTCACAGTCGCAATTTACACTTTTTGAAAACAGGTGTGCACATGGAGATCATGTTCATTTTTTCTTTCTTATAAATGTCTTAGCTTCCTTCATCATCCTCCTGGCATCCGATTCCTCATCTCCTGAGCTTGTTCTATCTGAAATGTCCGACCCACTACCTGTAGGCTGGTAGTCATCTGAACTTGCATCATTTAGGAATGGGTCATCATAATCATCATCATCATCATCCTCATTGTCAGAGTTTTGGTTTTCTGCAGAACAGAAAGTAATAATTTGAGTTAAATGCATTTAGAAGTCTTATTAGTTTGTATTTTATGTGTGTATGGGTATGGAAGGGGGTGGAGGCACAGTGTTCAGACCTTCCTGTGAGTACAACCAGTGCTGTGTCCATCCATTATCAACTTGTTCTACTCAATCATGATAACACGAGACACGTGTTAGTTTTCACAGGGAGGACAGATTTGTAATCAAACTGCTCTGTTCTGTAATGATTTCTAAGTGGAACTGAAGTACAATGGATTATAAAGGACACAGCTTTTGATTAGTTCTCCTTTGTGGTGTCCCAATCATTGTGACCCATTACAATTATAATCACCATGAAATTACATGTTTCATCAACAGTGACATCTGGTTCTCCTTTGCAGCAGTGATTTGACCAACATAGGTGGAAGGCTTTTAGAGAAATGGCAAGTGGTTAGTATGCACTAAAGAAGTAAAGCTTACTGGTCTGTGGCCTTTTTGCCCTGCATGGTCTTGTAGAGTGTTTGAAGTCAAGCCTGTGTTGCTTGTTCTTGCGGTAACATGTTATACCGTACGGACATTCTGGGAGGTCATCATCATAATCTGGATCTCCAGGATGGCTGAATTCATCGTGATGTTGTGGATTTTTTCTAATAATAAAGATAAAATTTATATTAACAGCACTAATTACTTAGAATGCTTACATTACAAAGGTGTTGAAGTGAAAGAAACCAGCTCAGTAGCTTCAGCTGTAGATACACTACAGTTGGCCACTGGTTTGAAATTTTATTACAAATATTTTGAAGGAAAATCATCCAGGATTTCATAAGTGTACAATTAATTCTGCACAGGGAGATGAGGGCTTTACCAGTCATCATCAAAGACACTGTACTAAAAATATAATGTCTTAACATACAAGGACAACTTGTGTGATAAGTGTGTTTATTTTTTTCATAACTCAATATGAACGTTACCTGTAACATTTTGCTCCATATACGCACTTCTTCTTTTGTACTTTTGCTGTCTCATGTTGCGTGACACTGACGCTTGAATCACTTGTCTGGGTTGTAGTGTTTGGTTCGTCCTCAATGGGTCCTCCAGTCTCTGCTTCCACTTTCTGCCCATCAGTAGTACCACCATCCTCATCATCACTCATTTCATGAAATTTTGTCTGCTGAGGTTCCCATTTACTTTCTGACACATCACGATCAAGACTACTATCGTTACCGATTAACCTCTTATTCTTTTCTGATCCAGAACTGTCCTCTGAGTCCACTTTTACTTTCTTTTGAACTGCGTTCTCATGTTTTATGACATCTTCCCTCTTTCGTCGACTTGTAGAGACTTTTGAGGAACTTGGCATTTTGATGTTATTATTACATAAGCCATCTTTAGTGAGGTTTAACATCCATGCTGGTAAATGTCTTTTGTGATTTTGGCGTGTGCCTTGTGCTTCAGTCGTACTCTGTTCGGCTTCAACGTGGCCATTCTGGTCACTTCCAGTTTCGGAGCGTATAATAATACGGTACCGATAGCTGTCTGGCAGAAGTGTAAACTCATCACCATCATTAATGATTATAAAATCACCTTTGCTAACTTCAACAGGTGGCTTCTCTCCTTTTATATAAAAGAAAGGATTGGTATGAATCTGGAAAGAGAAATAAATAAATATATATATATATATATATATATATGTGGGTGTGAAACTTGGTCTCTCACATTACTGAAAGAACACAGATTGAGGGTGTTTGCATCCATGAGGGAAACAAGAAATGTTTCCAAAATTTTAGTTGGAGAGAGTGATGGGAAGAGAGACCTCTACAGAGATGGGTAGATAACATAAAACGAATCTTATGGGACAGCGCCAGAGAATGTGGACCAGATTCATTTGGCTCTGGATTGGGACAGGTGGCAGGATCTTATGAATATGGTATTGAACCTTTGACTTCCATACAAGGATAGGAATTTCTTGTTTAGACAAATGGTCATTAGCCAGAAATAAGTTACCACCATCAGGTTCCTGGGAACATGAAGTCATATCTGGCAATAATAACACACAACTATCCATCATTCAGTACTTACTGCCTCAAGGATCACATCGCCCTCCTCAGACAACTTCATTCGAGCATGCTGACGGGACACCCTTTTATCAGTGCACTGGAACAAATCTACATATTCTTAATTTTGAATATGAAATAACACACAGAATATTAAATGCAGGACACAAACAATATTACTCAAACATCCATTCTCTGAATAATGTCAATTTTGCATGTTGAGCCACTATTCATTCAGAAAACAGCTACTTACCTGGTAACTTCAGTAACAAAATTATATAAGTATGTATACATCAAAAGCATGTTAAATTCAATCCAAACCTCAAACTATTGCCACACATGCCACAGTGATTTAACATTCCTTGTTATTTCTTGAATGAACACAGGAATTCAAAGGCACAACTGAGATCATCACATAAACAATGTGCTGAAATGGGGAATTACTACCAGGCGAACAATGTAAAACACTCTTCTATCATTATGTCACACTACTGCTATAGGTGATATTGGTGTTCTGTCTTTGTGGGAGCAAGCACTGACTGTCAGACTATAGGATAGCTCAAGACTACCAAAAGCTGAGCATGGGCACAAGTAACAGTGCATGCAAAAACATATGTGTAATTATGTCTCATACATTTACACTGAAATAAACTTCAAACAAAGTTTTCTTCACAGAGGTAAGTATGGAATTTGTTGGTTGCAATGTAGAATATACAATTGGTACCTCATCACATCCCATTCCAGATCAGTTTCTGATCTCATGGTACTTCTTACTAGTTGTGTTTAAATTTGTTTTATTACGTTAGGTTAGCTTTAGCTTCGGGAAACACCAACAGTGTTCTGTACATTTACCGAATCTGTTCTACTTACACCAATAAGAGGGCCCCTTCCAATGGTAGCCTCTCCCAGGGCAATGTTTAATTCCCCTGCTTTCTCATCCTGCCGTACTAAGCAAATATTCTTCATGTTGCTGACTTCGTCGTGATATAAAACATTTCACTATACTTCAGACTGAATCCAACAAAAATTCACAGCAGTAATTAAAAAACCAGCTGCACGAAATTTTGACAATTTTAGCCAGCCTTATATCGTCGTTTTTGGTACACAAATCTTCACCATAAACAAACTACTGACCACAAGGTTGCCAACGAAATTAAGAAACGCACCACGGCTGCGTATCACAATATTGACAAACATTTTCTTGAAAAGGGCTTCTTGTATACATCTACATTTACCACTATTAATGACTGTATTACAGTACAGCGTATGTTAAACTATTGAGGTTCGATAGTTATATAATCAGATTATTAAAAAAACATATTTAGGCGTTTTTTCATACGTATTCTAGTTGTTAGCACTCACATTCTTCCCAGGCTACACTGCCCGATAGTTTCGTGGTTATCCTCAGGTCGTTGGGAATAGTGATACGATTCCCTAACCTAACTTTTTGGTAGATTTCGTAAGAAATCCGAAAAGCACGTTTTAAGACTTCCGAGCCTGCAAGTCGCAACTCCGAAACCGCGAATAACATTGCATTTAAAATCGGCATGATAGGCATACACAAAAGTTTCGCAAATCTTCTGACGGAATGTGATGAAACTCGATATAAGATAATTTCATTATAGTTGTAATACCTGTCACGTGCAATTTTAATTCACCGCTGATCATTTAAGCCCTAAGAAACTGCAGCTCGCAGAACTCTTTTCTTTCGAGTTTTTGATGGATATTACTGAAACTTACTGTAGGCTTGCAGAACGCCAACATGTATATTTTCCATCAACTCTAATTCATTTTAAGGCCAAAGCATATACTAGGGTGTACTGCATGTCATTAAATATTCACATGGAAAAAACTCTTCTCTGTAAGTGTCCATAAAACGCACATTATTTTTTATACTTCATTTGTGACTTGAGAAAATCACTTTTTTTAGTACCATTCATAACAGCTGATGGATGCTTGAGTAAATGTCCTTTTAAGTGACAGTGCCCTTTCACTTGTCTCAAGTAGTTCCTGTTTAACCTTAACAGTTCGCAAATTTATTTTGCAAGTTTTCTTGAAGGAAACACCTTGAATGTTTTGGTACATGTGTGGACTGAGAGTATTCTGGGCATTTTATATCCAAGTCCTAGATGGCTCACTTAGCTGCTATTTCCAAGTTTCCTCAGGCCCCATCAACGTACATTCAGAAATTTAATTCCCTTTATGTTCTGGCACACATATCAGTTGTATGTACCCTCTTATTTTCTGCCAGTCTCCTTTGAGACTGAAGGAAGCCTGGATTAACTTGAGCTCATATCTGTCTTGTCCACTGACCACAGCCTGTCTGATAAAATAAACATTTTTGTTTTCATAGTCCCCATTTGTATTCTTGATTACACGTCTTAATATACTTATGTCTGGAATACAGAGGAGTATTGCTAAAGATAAAGCTAATCCTCTTCTCTGTACCATATCCACACACCCCTTTACCAGTTCCTTTTCTTGTCTTGGACCCATCCATATACCAGATTAGTCCCTCATTTCTATTGGGCGGAAACCCATTTTCCCACTCCCTTCTGTTCAGAAATCCCACCATGAATGGTTCATTAAATACATATGCTGATACCATTTTACTGGTCCCAATCTGTAATGTGGGTGGTTTCTTCATGTCCCAAGAAGTGTATGCACTGGATTACACTATGTGATCCAGATAAATAAAGACGGGAGGTTTTCACAATGTTGCATAAGAAACTGGATGTTTCTGGGATGCTGCACTGTGTAGTATGGTAGATAATGACCAATATTTCAGAACAGCTTATTGGCACAACACTGATGATGAAGGCAGTAAGCTCCTCTCAAACACTGTTCAGTATTTCTTTCTCTTAGTACAAAGTATATCAAGAACCTTCAAACTCTGGAACAAAACACGTGTATTGAGTGTCAAAACACAACTATACTTTTAATTCCCCCTCCGAGATCCGGGCATCACCAAGGACTCTGGAACACTGAAACATGAACAGGGCACTTCTCTGATGCCACACCATCGGTTTCCTGTGCCAACACAGTGAAACAGATTGCAACAATTATATTCTGCTTAGACATTTTATTCCATGAGTGTTACATAGCCTCATAGCTTTATATTCAAGCAGAAATACATTATGTACCTATATTACTTTTCATATCTTCATGTATATTTACATAAATACAAACAAGCTAATGAACCAATGTCCCCACTCTCTCATTACTATTAATTCCATTTACAATTTCATTGTATTATTACATAACAAATTCTTCGGAAAATCACAATACAGATTTTTAATTTTTTATTGATTTTTATATCAACAATTGCAAATAAATCTTTACAAACACAATAACAATACATTCAGTCATGATCAGTAAACTTAATCTGTTGAAAGGATTCATATAACTTATACAAAACAAACTTTTCAGCATTAGGCATATGCTGTTGCCCTTTTGTTGAAAACTATCACATTTAATTCAAATATATTCATTCTTATCATAATGTTTAGCAAGCCATGATGGTTCTTTCATATTTTGATTTGATCATATAAGGTACTGCAGACAATATAATCAATGTAATAATGTACAACAAATTTATTTAAAACCGACTCAAAATCACCATATGATGTGACATTATCCTGAGGGTCTGCAAATGTTCTGGACAAACTATTAAAAGATAACTAAAACTCTATGTACACTGTGGCCAATTTGGTTACTTTAATTCATTGCACGTGATGTTCTTTAAGTATATAATTTTCGCAATTCATAATGGTAATGAATTATAATAAACATTTTCGGTAATCTTCCAAAAATTATGTTGAGTGGTTCAGTCCATCCATTGGTGGGTAAGTAATTTACTTTCAACTGCTAGCCCTTTTTGAAATAAGTGGAAATTATTTTCTGAAAATACTTTGTAACAATTTAATATACTTCCACCAAGAATAGCACACTACTCCCACAGAGTTTAAACAATGCAGATGTCACCATCTTTTGTATTCCTAGAAATATTAAAGGCCTGGGGTCCTTCTAACTATAAGATGCTATTTCTTCCCCCCCCCCCCCCCCCCAACACAATTATGGCTAAAAGTAATGAGCATATCATAATCAACTGCACTTCTCCATACAGCAAGTACTTGCTTGGTTTTATTTTTAACACTGTCTTTTGTTAAGCTGACAAAGTTGGTCTGTGTATGCACAAGAATGGTCTGACTCACCAAAGAATAAATGTTTAGCTTAACATACTTTAACAAAATTATTAAAACATTTTTTCTGATGGAACTTCATATAACCTACATTTCCACAGAGAAAGTAATGAACACAACATCAAGATGTGTTTGGTAGTAAGTCAGTCAGGGATCTGCTTACTGCAGACAAAATTTGTTGTACCTAAGGAGAACTTCATAAAGAGCAAAAGCACATAGAAGAAAGAAATGTGCCATCAGATTCTGTAGAGACTAAGGTTGCAGGCAATGTTTCATAACCTCTCACATGTATTTTACAAGTTGGCTTTAAAATAAATTTGATACAGACATTATAACCAATGGAGGAAATGTTCTATAACCACTGATTAAAATTGTCAATGTTTTTCTTCACATTTGGTATTCCAAAAATCCTAGAAAATCTCTTGTTAAAAAACTGTCCCACTATACACCATCTAGGCGCTTGGGGAGAAAGGAGGTATAGCTCCTACTTGTTCTTAACTAGGTACAGAAGGCTAGGTGGGGCCCACAGCCCATCTGAACGCAAAGGCTAGAGGAAAAAATCCTTTGTCCCTGTCATGGATTGAACCCCCATCATCCGGTCCATAGATAGTCACTATACTGACAGAGCTACCCCAGCTCCTTAAATCTCGGATATATTCAATAATTCTGAACAAGTTCACAATGACCTGGACTTTGTGCCTACAGAATCCTTCCACGAAAAATTAATAAAGTGAAAGTAATGTATAAAATTCATGGCATGCCAAATGATCTTGTTACAAAAGTTTGAACAGAGAGGCCTCTGACCACTTCAAATAACAGTTACAATAAATATTTCATAATAAGCAAAATGCTGACAGTACTAATGGACATTAGTTTTGGAACTGTTTCCACATGAAGTGGTAAAGTCAATCCACACAGTCTACATCACAGATAATTGACCATTGAAGTCCAAGATTATTTTGCTTCTCATAACTGTACCTAATTTGGACCTTTGATATACTGTTATGGATCAATGAAAACTAAGAACAGTCACAAACATCTGCCAATATTTATAAACAAAGGTTATTTAGAGCAGCATAAAAATTACAATAAGATATCCTTCTACCCCGCACAAAATATTTTGCACTAAAATGTTATTCAACTGGATTCAGAATTACTTGCCACATCATAAAACTGACCGTCTTTACTGCTCTTGTATCAACATGCACAGCTGATTACAAATCCCTCCCAAAATTATCTAATGAGCCACGAAATACCATACATAAATTAAAAACATCTGAAACATTATTTTGTTTGATGTCTCTGCCTCACCTAGAAAAATTAATTTATAATAACAACATCCTGGGAGGACATACACAACATGCACAGTAAGGAACACTAGTCAGCAGTATTTTATCTAAATGAATTGGTTACTGGGGATAGGAAGAAATGTCAAATTTTGACAGATTAAATGTTACTTCATAGGTCGTTAATGAACAGGCAGCTTTCTGCAACCAAGATGTCTAGGGCGACTGAGCACTTCAGAACACCAAGTCTCCTAAATATATATTGGAATTTTAGTTATTGTTTCAGATGGAAGCAGGTGCCAGACAAAGCATTTGGTAATTTGATGTCCGTCTGCAGCAACGTATGATCAACAACCACCAGAAATGCAAAACGAATTTTTGTCGATCACATATCAACATACAACTGTGTGAACACTTTTAGTGTATCAATTATACATTGACATATGACAGTAGAGGGTTAAGTGTGTTTCGCATAGCTCACATTCTGTCCACTTTCAGATAGAAGCATTGAATAATAAGTGTGCATTACAGAACTTATAAAAAGTTGCACACGATTAAGGAATTTAAAAAGTAAAGGATGACTAAAATAATAAATTGGGCTGTAAAACAATAAACATGATGCAAACCAAAGATGCAAAGTTATCTTCAAGAAAACTGCATTCAGCAGAAACAGTTTCTTCTGTTAGTCGCCAAATGACACAACTGTAACATTCAAATGATGTGGTAAAATATAAATAAAGCATCAAATAAACTAAATGGTTAATATGAATCAGAATGCTGCTTCTTAGGTTAACAACACTCACTCAACTTATGAGGTTCAGTGCTATGAAATGAAACTTTGACATGTACATGAAGAGATAAAAAAAATGTGGAAACATGTTTCATTAAAATTGGGGATCTCAACCAGACAGATCACAACTCTGACATCTGGTTTTGAGACTCGGTGCATTATGGTCTGATAGCGGCAGCATAATGATACCTCGATATATTTGGGATGTCTTCTCACGTTGAAGATTTCTTGGCGGTGACAATAATGACAATGTTCTTCTGGTTTTTGGCACCATGTAGACTGATTACCAGATGCCAACATTTAAGAAAAATGTATAGTACCGTGGCATCTTCTGACCAGTGAACATGGTGTCAAGAGCCAAAATAACATAATTCTCTACTTACATTGTTTCCAGCTCACTGTTGAAAACTTCTTACAACAGTCACTGCCGTGGAGATACCGTTATCATCACGTAAATATGACATGACAATAACCGTAATTGTATCTGCTCATTTTCTCAACATAGCCCAGACATTAAAGACACCTGTGTTATTTACATAATACTCTGTAGAAACACAGCTATTCATTATGAAATATGCAAAATAATACAAACTTGTTCAACGTGAGCAATAAAAAATATTATGAGAGAAAATAAAGTAATGTCAGATGTCATATTTAGTTATAACAGTATCCAGCTCACACACCTCAAAAATGTGTGGTTACATAACTCTCATGGCAGACAGGTTCCATTCCTGATGTAGCACATCAGTACAGTTTGTACAATAAAGTAAACCCAAAAAAGTTCAAAGACACACACTCACAAAAGGTTTGAGAAATGAACAGAAATATATAATATACCCAAAGCTCTAGGTTTTAAAAAAAGTTCAACCAGTAAATCTCATCAACTTGTGAAAGTATCTCGCATTATGACATGTAAAATGAACACAAAATAGTTTTGTGCATCTACAAACACAGAAAATGGTGGTGGAATGCTTACTTATTACATGAAGTATAATCTCTGTGTTACACAATATAAATTTATCAAATATTATTCACTATTATCTACATCATTAACATACGTCAGAACACAATGGGTTTACTTCATCCAACATCGGAAACTATGTATCTACAGTGCACACGTGACAGCTTGAGGATAAATAAATTTTTCTGAACTTATTATAAAGTGAAAAGTAAAGGATCAACTGACAGAACTCAGATTGCATTTGATCACTACCACCACAAAGGGACAGCTCGTTCTTGTGATGTTTATATGCGCTACAACCAGGATTGTAACAAGCATCATACTACAGTCCATGACAAGTTGTTCATAGGAACTGAAGTGTCACAGAATAATTTTCTTTTTCAAAGCAATTGATTCAAATTATGTGCTGAGCTGGATGATGTTATTAAAATGAACCACACTGCCCTACATCTGAATACAGCTGGACACAAAACTATAATTAATGTTCCCACTAAATGAAACAGTTATTTCACAATACATGTATTTGGTATATGTGAGGAATTAAACTCTTTGATGTAATAAAATAATCCCTGCTGGCAGAATATGGGCAGCAGCCACACTATATAAAATGTAATAACTTTATCTTCCGTTATAATTAGTAAATTTCAACAAACAATTCAAAAACAAAATTCGTTCACACAAATAACCCATTCTTGCTTCACAGTACAAAGGGCCTCCTATATAAAATAATGAGTGGAGACAAATTCTTATTACATGTTCCATTGGCTTCATACACCTTAATTGTTGCTTCAGAATAATATGAGAGACATACAACAACTTCCTTCTCCTCAAACATATGATTTAGCGGCGAATCTAAGATGATGGCCATTACATGAAGAATTTCACCAACAGTAACCAGACAAAGCCCAGTACTGTTGCACAAACCTACCTTGAGAATAAAAACACTTTAACTCTTTAAAGCACAGTGGTGGTAACTGTATGCACCACCTGCTCTAATATTCACTGACTTTTCACCCCCCCCACCCTCATATCATTCTCAGAACAAATGGCAATTATTTCTCTAAACAGCATTAACCACTTGATACTTGTAAGACTCGTGTTTCCTCAGTGGTAAGAACTCAAATATTAAATATTACTTAGATAAGCTTCAAAGGGTTACTCGTATTATAGTGACAAAGGATGCATAAGTGTTTCTTCAAAATAATAACTTGTACTTGAAGTTGGTACTGGACCATTGTCACAAGTGTTTTGAACTGTTTACTCAAGTCGAAGCACGCTGTGAATTTTTAGAGATGCACTGAATTGTGACACGCAACTCTGATGGAACATGAAACCCGATCTCTCTTCAACTATACGCAGCAAACAGTGCTTACAATACTTCACTGTCAAAAGAAACTTGTAGTAATCCATCACAGTGGTCGTCATTCAGGCAGGTACGATGGAACATACATATGTTTCAGTATGCAAAATAACTTTTAGACACCTAGCATCTGACAAACTGAGGAAATGACTTCAAATCAAAATATATAACTTGATAGTGAAAAATGCTATGTGCTACTTAAAAAACAATTTTACAGTACAAATTTCAAACAAGGATGTATGCAACATGGGATGCCATCGTGTTTATAAGCTGCCAATAACATTTGAAAGCAGTAAAATATAAGATATAATACCAGCAATTAACATGCTTTGATTTGGACTTTTCATTATTATATGACATGATCACTTTAAACAATACTGAACTACTGATGGAAACTTATTTCATTATTCAATGCATCCCTAGAGCACTTGTACTACCTACATAATTATTATGATATATACTGAGTAGTTGAATGACCGATTTCTCTGATATACAAGTACATACGGAAAACCAGCGACTCAGTAATGCACGAATAACACTACTGAGAACAAGGCTGACATCTGTAGTCATGCTGCCTTGTATTTTATATAAAAATGATGAATGCAATAAAATAATCAATGCCACACAGAAATGGAATGCAACATACTTCATCATAGTTCTACAAAATAGCATAAGACATAAAATTTGCTAAAGTTTCTTTGGTCACAAAACACTCCACGACTAATTAAAAGAAAGCTAACCATCATACAGCCCTAAGATTACTAGAATGTACAATGTGAAATCAGAATATTTACCCTTCCAAAGATTGCCAGGCATGAGTCTCACTGACATATAAGAAATACTGTAACAACATTCTGAAGGCAAACGCTTCCCACACCAGCTACATAACAGACTGCATATTTATATCTGACATTTTGGACCTAACCGTACACTACAAGTTGCAGATGCCAGGCGCTGTAGTGGTTATATGAAGTGCAGACAGGGTATGAAGCAAAAATAGATTAACCTCAAAATTTATAATTTTCACATAAAACAGGTTTTTGTTTTCCTGACATTAAAGTTCACACTTTTTTCCCATAGAAAAACTTGTGGTGGTATTTTGAAGTCATGTCTGACAGTTTTAATAATCTTTTTTGTATTTTGAGGAAAAGGTGCCAGTACACCATATCAGTGTGTACCACCATAGAAAAAGCACTGGTTATGATTCCTTTAAATAACTCAGTTAATAAATATACAAAAGAAAGCATAAGTTAAATTACTTGTGTGCCTTACAAAGTTTACTCATCTGAAGTGTCCCACACTAGTGTTAAGAAATGTTGAAACTGTTGTTATGATAATGTGTGCATTGTAATAAGGATTGGTGATGACGAGGATAATAAGGTAAATTTGTCCCATGTTTCATTAAGTATAACACCATGAAAATGTATGAGAAACTGGGTATACAAAATATTTCAGAAACTGGGCCAATCTCCAGAACAGACCTAGATCCTGTTTACAAATTTATTTATTTAGTTAGTTATTTAAAGATTACCAGATAAAGTCCAGATACGGCCAAATTACTCACAAATTACAGTAAAATTTCACTTCATTCTGTTAATTATGTAATAGTTTTATTCTTTTGTATAATATTTAAATATAAAAATATTTGTATCAACAAATCTGAAAAGTGCAAACAGATCTGCTATAACAATAAAACCTCAAAGTGTAAGACAATGCACATTAATATTTAATTTCACAACATTAAATATATTTTTGAAATTTGAATACCTTTCAAAAATTCAGAACTTTTATAGACAAAAGGTGCACTTTTAAATACTTCTTTCTCCTGGAAAATTTATGTTTTGGTATCAATCGGTATGCTGTTTCCAAAATGACCAACTCAAATACTGTGTGCCTAAATTATTAACAGTGTAAACTACTATTTCATCACACATCACATGCACTATTACAAGGAAGATTCACTGGCCAAGTTTCAAAAATGTGTTTCTGTACACAGACTTGTTCGTGAAAATTAAAGAATTACATAATAATACTTCTATTATAAAAGATGAGTAAACTGAGAGACATTTCTACAGGCAGCCATATTCCTGGCAATAAAAATAAACAAGTAATTTTGTTGAAATCTGTTTCACACTTGTTTTGTATGGGAACAAACTATTACGTTCACAAGTTGAAACCACGATGAAGTCAATATTTTATTAAAGTGATAAGAGTCTGCAGGCCTTTCTCCTACATGCAACATAAAGAGAGCTGCAAACACTAAATATACTTTATTAATAACAAAGGAACCCACAAACAGTAGAATTTTCAATTCCGTACCCAAGTAAGAACATAAATACTTCACGTTATTAAACTTCCAACACTGTACATGTGATTTTCACGGAACCTGCGTAGATAATACCAGAACAACAATTCTCATTACCTGGCAATCTCAAACCTTAGGCCCTTACGCAAATGATGTCACAGTCAGAACATCTATCACCTACATGGCCCAAGCTTTAAAAATGAGACCAAGACCACACAAATTAAAACTGAAAACAATTATACTTGCTTCTGGTTCACTACTACACAACAAAATGAAAGTATTCACACTCAAATTCAAAACCATTATTGAAAGCATTATATAAACATGATGTTAACATGTAGGTGAAACATGTTTATTGTCTCTACAACCGTCTCTAAAGCCGTAAGGCGGCAAATGGACTTCTTAAGCAACTACAATTCAAAGTAAATAAAAACTTACGAAAATCACTCTGGATTGAAATCTCACTCAAAATTACTCTTGCAGGTCACATTCAACTTTATTACTCAAGCCTGTACTGGTAGGAACAACTGTCAATGCAAGTCAGTTCGTTCCGTTCGTAGACAGAAGAACAACGTTCTCAACTTTCACTCCCACTCTACATACCTAAGAGTTACATAATAAAATACTGGATCAAATGGCAACATGGACTTTGGACCAGTTCACAATATAAAACTGATGTGAACAAGTCTTTGTGTTTAACAACTGAAATAATAAGAGAGAATGGGTTTCATGTCATAATGTTTTATGTGTAGCACCTGCAAATTCTTGTAAACACTTATTTTAAATTGTTTTCACATACTTATGGGAATTTAAAATTTTCACATTGAATATTTTCAATTTGTCACTACGCTTTCACATTAGTTTTATAATGCAAACAAGGATTAAGGGATGCCATGATAATCCCATAACTCACGAATGAGTCACTTACTGAGAAGAGGAGGGAGACAGTGAGAAAGAGCCCAGCACGACAAGGGCTGGGAGAGACCAGCTATACCACCGTGCCGCTGGGACCAACGCCTCCCCCGACTGCTGCTGCCGTCACTGTAGTCGGGCTTGACGGGATGTGGGAAGCAAGACCCTGTCAAAAAGGCGTGGAATGCTTTTGTAGAAAGTTTCATATATCCTATGTACGTGTTACATGTCAAAAACTACTCAGCAGAATTCAAGGAGCCTAGTATTAAGAGCCGGCAAGTAAGGACTGTTCCCTCAACAGACCTGCAGCATGCGGGTCAAGACTCGTATCCTTATTAACCCTTTAAAGCTCAATGCTAACTATATGTACCACCTACTTTAACTAATAATAATGCTGCACTTTGCCCAAAGTGTAGTATACAAGGGTTTTATATGATTCTTAGAATAAACAGCAATTACTTCCCTAAACAGCATTAACCAAATGACCTTTGTATCGGAGACACAGACTATTTTGAGGTATTCACATATTACTTATGTTAGATGAGCTTCAGGATTCAAAGTGATAATTTTGATCAATGTAAAACTGTACCTACTTTGCACTGAATTAAAACTATGAAAGTCTGTGATGTACATGCAAACTGCTACCTTAATTTTTGGGTTGTAACAGTTTACACTACATACATACTTTCCTAACTTCCCAGTTCATGTTTGTTACAAATTACAACACACTCACCATTCTTCCTGGTCTTGCCCAAGTGTAGACATAACCATCCTGACACGCAGTGACAAAGCAATCCTCTCGAAAAACAAGAGCTGTGAGCCGTTCATGAGCAATCTTCTTGCATATCAGGGGCTCCAGGACGGGACACTCGTCAAACCTCGGACAGGCACCGGTTCCAATAAGTCTCATTGGGTCATCTGCTGAGGTACGATTTGAATTTCCACTTCCTCGATATGACGAATTATTTTTTTCACCTCCAGCGGTTCCACTGCGAGATGGGAGGCTAAAATTTCGTTTGTGAGTGCCACCTCCCTCTTTTCTCTCACCAAAACCAAGTCCAGCGATTCTCTGTGTAAGAGATGGCGCAGTGACACCTGCTGATGAATTATTGTGCATGTTCACACCATGGAAATGAGTTACATTCCCATCTGCAATACATTCCTTTTCTTTACTTGCTACAGTGTTGGCCTGCATTGCTGTGGACATGTTGTTGCATCTGGGCACACAGCCACCCACAGAGTTCAAATGGTATGCGCCACCCATCGCTAACCCGTTCACACCAAACGTTCCGGAACCACCGACACCACTAGTCCTCAGTTTACTGCACATTGGCTGACGTAAGACATCTTCTGTAATATCCCAGAGACAGAGCTGTGTGTCTTGACCCACAGAACCGAGGCGGTAGCAAGTTGCTGCATTCATGCGATTAAAGTCTGAACCAGAAGAGTTCCTGTTTGAAGCCTGGTTCCCCGAATTCCGAGTCACTGAACTGCGTTCACTACTCCCGCTAGACAATGTACAATTTGGTGTGTGGTTCTGTTGGGTAGTCTCATCATCTGATCCGCCACTGAAGTCCACTGCACTGTCTTGTTCACTGTATGACGTGGTAAAGGGATCAAATGCTACCACACTAACCCAGCTACGATGACCTTGTCCCCTTGCAACAACCCTCCTTTCATGGAAACTCCACACAGTAACAAGATCATCCTCACCCCCCACAACAACATAACGTCCATCAGGTGACCAACAGACACACAGAAATCCTCCAAAGTAACTCCTTGCTGATCCTAAGAGTTCCATGGTATCATAATGGAAAACCCGCAGAAAGCCATCCTGAGAAACCACAGCAAGACACGTACCACACGGAGAGAAAGCAAATTCATTGATACAACAGCCTTCAGAGCCAATGACCCACCGGTAGAGAGGATTTCGTGTGCTTTTGGTCTTACATGTGTGGATTGCATAGCCGTCACCTTGTTTGAAAGGCTGGTAGTGGGGTGGGGCCGTGCCACATGGCAACTCTTCATTATATAGGTACAGCTGGCCACTGCTATGTGAAACCAGGAAAAGGTTTGTTGATCCTGGTACCCAGCGGATGCATGTTACCTTTGTCTTGTCAATTAACCTCTAATAAACACAAAAATTGAAGATTAAAGAGCAGAATATGGTTTTTGCCCCTCCCCATGATGCCACATTTGAGGAAAGGTTTTGACATAATGATATTTGTACTTGATTAGATTCAGTTTGATTACTTAAGTCATCTTATAGGATACTATATGAATATTTACAATTCAGTACACTTTTCTATTTTTGAAATAAATGACAATTTGTTACATGACCAGTTTATGTTATGTACTTATAATACATTACCAATCATCTAATGTAAACAAACTCAAGCAAAGCTGAAAAATGGTAAAGACAATTTTGAACACAATTAAGAAGAGCAATGTCATATAACTAGTTTCTCCAAAGAACAAAGTTATTGCACTCTTCTACAACTACATATTAACAACAGAATTACCTCTTCATTGTACAGCTTACTAAGCTCCTTCTTGATAGGATCAATAAGCTGTATCTGTCCTGTTGAAAAACCCACAACTAAGGACACACTATCAGGTGTCATTGTAACCATATTGAAGTCATGGCAAGTCGGATTTGTACCCTTATACATTTTCTTATCTACTGGCTTGGTTAAATCTGCTGCCTGTAACGAAAAGTTTTGTTAGGTTAGGTTTGTTTCTAAGAAAGTTACAACACTGAACTTATGTAACTAACACGTTGTAGATATTCACAAGTATTGTCACAGCACGTACGTAATTAATTAGAAGTGACACACAAAAGTACTTGCCTTTTTTACACCTTTGTATACGTAAACATATAGCTCCCTACCGAAATTGAAACAAATTCTATCCCCATTGCCGCTTGGATCTGGTAATGTTACAAACGACACACGAACAGCAGCACTGCCTTGAGTGTTTGTATATCCGACCCTATTGGGTCTTGAATATTCTGAGAGCGTCATTAGTCTATACGTTCCTTCCCTTGTTATAAACTGTGTTTTTAACTCATCCTTCCCCCCTCCATCTTGCACCGCCATTTTCATTTAACACTGTTTGGGAGGGGGCTACAAAACGGCAAAGTCTTGTTTTACATGTGCACGCAGGAACGGAATCGGAAGTACTTTGCAGCTGATGAGAAATAAGTGAAATTTGGCGCAAGCAGAGTACTGTGTCCAAATGGCACGTGGGAAATTCAAGAGGTCCAAGGGCAACAAAAAGCACAAGCACACGAATACTAAACGGTTTCACCACAAAAGAAATAATTCGAAATTATTCCAGAAAAGAAACGCAGCGCAACTGAAAAAATACGGCGATTCGCGTGATAGCGAAGATGCTGAAGGAACAAGTTTCAAGAGGAGGAAGATTACCAAGGAAATCCGAGATACAGAGGTGAACATGTATGATGATTCGTCAGAGAAAGAACAAGATGTATTCAAACAGCTCCTGAAAACATTTGTTGGAGATCATTTCGAGAACCAATGTAAATCAGTGGAGAGTGACACAAGTTCCGAGGAAGAAGGGGCAGATGACAAAACAGAAGTGGGAGAGGGTGAAATGGTGAAAAATGAACAGGAAGGTCACTTTGAAGAGGGAAACAGTGACGGTGAAAGTGAATATTCTGAAGGCGATCATGACGAAATTGACAATGATTTAGATCCTTTTGTACGTCATTTCCATTATGATTTGGAAGAAAATTTGCTTGAAGCTATGTCCACAACACCCCAATCTGTAGATAAGCATCAACAACATTGGCCTGTTCTTGGTCGATTTACTGCCCACATACCAAGGGCAACAAATAGAATTTCCATGTCAGTTCCAAAAGCGACTCTTGAAGATGAAAAGCAATTTGCAAAAGAAGGAATCATCCCACACAGAATAACTGGAGTCAATTGGGCCCAATTACATGTCAAAACACAGATTCAAAATAATATCAGCAAAGCAAATTATACAAACCTTTGTGAGATCCAAGATGAAAGTGCCAGCCCTCTTACTAATTTTCAAATGGAATTATTCTCCATTATAAACGGTTACCAGGATTTATACTATCCAGAACGAACTTTAAAGAATGGAGAGGAAATAAGATTTACATATTGCCTTCATTCAGTGAATCATATTTTGAAAACACGAACCAAAATCATTCATCATAATAACAGATTGTTGAATAAGGATCAAGTACCTGAAGAATACAGAGACCAGGGGTTGGTGCGTCCAAAGGTGGTTATTTTAGTGCCATTCAAAGAAGCCGCATTAAGGTATATGGAGATGTAGTCAATCAGTAAACTTCTGTATTCCTAGGTGTAGCTTTTATTTAGAATCAGGGTGTCCTGATTTGTACCTGCCTAACTATTTCCTGTGAACATGATTCCGTCAAAAAAACAGTGGCCTGAGATTCTCATGGTGAAAATGTTGATCATAGTCTGGAATCTGATACTTGGAACAGGGGCTGTTTAGGACTGCATGGTTTGTGCCAAAACATGAGCTGAGTAAAGGATATGCTTTTATGTTACAGGGTGGTGAAAATGATCATGGATATTGTTACACCTGGTGAAAAGGCCAATGTTATGAACAAGAAGAGGTTTTTTGATGAATTCACTGGAAGTGAAATTGTTATGCCAAAGAAGAAACCTCGTCCTGAAGACTATGAACTGACATTTGCAGGCAACACTGATGACACCTTCCGAATTGGAATTACAGTCACCAAGAAAAGTATCAGGGTTCGTTACTAGTCTAATGAATGAAAGTTGATTGGTTTATAATGCCACTAGGTGTGGTCTATGATGACTTTCCCTGACCTATGTCAATGCTAGCCAAATCTACAACCCATTTATGAGGTATGGTACTTTGTGTTACCCACACTGATGGAGTGATTATGAATATGTTAGCATAGGAGGAGGTACAGTTTAACTTTAGCTCTCAACTACAGTGGGAGGCCCCTGGCATTTCCTAAAAATTTTATCTTTGTCAGCAGAAGAGTCCACATACAGATATGACTGGGGATGGAACCCAGGTCATTCTCAGTGCCCAGTGTCTTGCCCCAAGACCTCTAAGAACCCTTTGAATGCTTGTTACAGTGGAGTGAAGCATATTTCTGCTACACGTAATTGCACTAAATCAGATTTAGGTATTCATAAATTTTTTTCTCAAGCATTAAAAGATGGATGCATAAATTTAAAGTTCATCCACTATCTTGGCACATGCTGCTCCATGTGAGGTCTCACATCGAAGAAAGCGGACTGATTATGTAAGATGCAACTATTAAATATAATCTCACCAAACATTTTGGCAAGTACTGACAGCTTCTGGTGGTACACACACATTTCACTGTCTTGTCACAAATTGGACCGTATGCAACCTGAAATCTTGTGATATTGAAGTTAAACTCAACCGAGTGTGCTCATTTCTTTTGTAGCTGTATGCCGATTTCTACTCCGCTGACATAATTGTAGCATCACCCCTTGGTCTGCGTGTTATTGTTGGCGCTGATGGAGAAGAAGACCGAGATTTTGACTTCCTTGCATCAGCAGAGCTCCTTGTACTGGATCAAGCAGACATATTTCTTATGCAGGTACTTAGCAACATTAGCTTTAGTGTCACCACTCATAAACTCTTCACTGTTTCAACAAATGTCAGACAGTCAAATCTTCAGTTGTTGTTACTAAACACTTGTGTGTTTGATGTGGTATATCTCGTACTGTGCCAAGATGCATATGGTTGCAGTGTGAACATTGAAGAATTAGATGTCCTGATTTCTTTTAAAAGGTAACCATGATAGGGTCATTAAGGTCTCCTCTTGTTAGTGTGGCTAGCAATTAGTGTCTATAGCTCATTGTTGCTTCTTCCATTTAAGGGTTTCCTTTCAAACTAAGGAAGGGAACAATCAGTACTGCTTGGCTGAAATGGAGGATTTACATGATCCTGGCACCCTGATAATCTATCCTCTATCTATGCCTCAGCCCTCTAGAAGCCCTGCACTTGAAATGAAGTACAATAGTTTGTTTAATGGGCCATTGTGGTAATCCCTTGATTTCTTATACAGTGTTCCCAGGTGGTGAAATCTTAATTCTTCTAGGAAGGAAACAGTAAAGAAATGTTTCACTGAACTTACAAAGGAAAGACAATATAGACCATCTAAATAATACATTTTCTAATGTTACAGAATTGGGATCATTTACTTCATGTTATGGATCACTTTCACCTCCAGCCTCGAGAAGCCCACGGCACCAACTTTGCCCGAGTCCGCTCTTGGGCTCTAAATGGTTGGAGTCGATATTACAGGCAGACTCTCCTCTTCTCGTCCATAATGCTTCCAGAATTGAATGCTCTTATAAGCAGGAAATGCCACAATTATGCTGGAAAAATTTGTATAGCAAACCCTGATCTCACAGGTACCATATGCCATGTGGTGGTCCAGTTGCCACAGGTAAGTCACGTAAAACTAACTTTTGCTGTGGACAATCCAAATGAGTTAAACCTGCAGATTCAAAACATCAATAATAATAACAATTTTGCCGAGTAGCACACATGGGGAAGGTGAGATATGCATGCAGGATTTTGGTTGGAAAACCTGAAGATAAGATATAATTTAGAAGATCTAGGTATAGATGAGAGGACATTATTAAAATGGATCTTAGGGAAATGGTGTAAGTGTAATGGAGCTTTGCTGTGTTGTATGTACCACCGACTTACGTCATTAATCTTTTGTTAGGTTTTCCACCGATTTGATGTGCCGTCAGTAGCACAAACTGCAGACGGAAGATTTGATTTTTTCATCAAGAAAATCCTTCCACAGTATAAAGACTCAGTTACTAGTCATGTTCTTATTTATGTTCCATCATACTTTGATTATGTAAGACTGAGAAACTACTTCAAAAGAGAAGGCTTGGGCTTTGTGCAAATATGTGAATATTCAAAGGTAAGAAGTATCAAGATACGTCTGAATGAATGAAAGAGGATTGGGCACTTATAGATTGTAGGACTGTGACAGTCTTCAAATTATCTATTATTAGAATATGGTTTAATACCAGTAAAGTGACCTGGTAGTAACAGCATGTGCAAACTCTAAAGCCGATTGGTTCGTGGAGGCACGACAGTACGTTTACAGAAGCAACCGAAGCTCGGCCACTCTCGGCTGGAATATCCGTGGTTGATGTTTCACTATAAGTTTCCTACATTTTCCCTGCCAAATGAAAATTTGAAATGTCACAGGATTGAATTTTACACCTGCCCATGAAATATCTCTGACAGCCGTTTCTGTAGATATTTGGGGGACATAATTTGGCATTATTGTTACATTAAAACTAGAAAGGCAGATTAATTTATTTTTATTTTCTTAGGATGGCAAGATAGCCAGGGCAAGAGACATGTTTTTCCATGCCGAAGCCCATTTCTTGCTTTATAGTGAGAGATTTCATTTCTTCAGGCGTCCTTCCATCAAAGGGATCCTACATATTATCTTCTACCAGCCGCCAACTTTCCCACATTTCTACAGTGAGATGTGCAATTTTATTCAGGTAAAGGGCAATGGATGAGTGTGCGGACATTCACTGGTGCTTGCTTACTCCTCAGCTTTTATCTTATCCAGTTCTTTTGCACTGTTAAGAGGGCCAATGAGCATAGACAGTACTTAGTAATATTTTAAGTCCATGTCTTTTATCCATATAAGTGTCATCTTCATGAAAAGTAACAGAGCTACTTGTTCTCTGAGATAATGCACCATGTAAAGTTAAATATTTATACGTCATCTTCCTTTCAGGCTACAAACCAGAACCAAGAATCTGGTAATGAAAGCAACACAACCGTAACAGTGCTTTATTCCAAGTACGATGTTCAGCAGTTGGCTGCTATTGTAGGAACTGATCGTGCTGCTCGAATGGTCAGTTCCGAAAGAAATGTGCATATGTTTATGACAGGCGAATGATACCAAGTGTAATAAAAATGTTTTTCCTTACGACTTGATGCTACAATCTCTACAGTGGATTCCATTGGGACCCAAGCAATCATAAAAGCCTCTGTCCTTTTAATATCCTTTTTGTTTTCCCTTTAGACTATAGGTTTACGAGCTAGTCAGTCTCTTTACATGATATGTTAGAAATGAAGTTCTGATCATGATTTGTTTCTCCAGTGTCTACCTCATCCTCTGATTTAATCACCTGAGCATCGATGAGTACAAACTGAGAAGTATCTGTCCTCCTCATTGTGAAGTCCATCAATGTCTGTTTTGCAGTGGCACTGCAATTTTGTACACAGAAATATTTTTTACAGTCTGTTTCAAAACAGTTCGAGTCTCTATTATTCACGATTGATTTGGGAGCAAGAAACATGATCCGCATTACGCAAGTCAGTCAAGAGATCTACAAAGTTGTCGTGTTTCTTATTGTTAGGTTATCAAAAATATTTCATACAGAAACTCGATAAATGTGTTTGCATTGTCCCCAAACCACCTTATATTAATAAAGTGGTTCTCCCACCTCACAAGTTTGTGTTTGACATGTTACTACTGACTGCAGAAAAGTAAGAAGTGTGACTTTGGGGTGGCTTACAATATCATCACACTCATATCCAATTTCATTAAAATCCATCCAATGGATCTCAGGTTGAAATGTGGACAGATTCAGCACTATGCGTATTCATTTTTCTGTAAGTCATGCAAAGAACAAATATCAAGTAGACATTTGTTATCGATCAAATCAGCCGACTTCAAATTGCTGAAAATTTAATGACAATTACTTTCAACACATGAAACACAGAATTACACATACTAACCTAGATGAATAAATACACTACTGAAGTTGGCAAGTGACCAGCATAATTAAAAGTTTGCTGAAGATAACAACAACAACAACAACAACAAAAAGCTGACAGATCAAAATATCACTGTACATTTTCATGAACAAAATCATACGCTCATACAGTTCCAAATGCTTAACTGAAAATATCCACTTGGCTTTGGTGCCATCAGTTTACATCTAAACAAGGTGAGCCCTTAAATACTGGGGGGCTTAGCCCCTCGTGTCAGAACCGAGATAAGGTATGGCTATTATGTGGGTGGGGGACCATAATGCCGTAGTTGCGTATATGGAAGAAGTATATCTTTCAAAGTCAACCAGGAGAATGGTACACAATTACTGGATTGTGCTGTTGTTGGCACAAATGTGGATACAAGGCTCCAGAGTGCTGCAAACAGGAGCAAAAGTGTGGCACAGCGCCGTGTCTGGATCAACACGTAGTCCACGTTCATGGGTACCATGCACTCGACTATTGTTGTGTGCATCTCGCATATGAATTCCCTCGCACAGTCCCTGCAACACATTATCACCTGCTATTAAAAGCTACCATCTTGCAACCCTGTCTCACAAAAACCCTCTGTACTTTTATTGAAACACTTCTCCCCCCTACTTTTCATTCAACTAATCATCTTCTTGAAGACTGTGGGAGGTACCTGAAGGAACGTAATGAGCCGAGATTCCTCGTGAGGGATGGTGGAGAACAGTCAGAGTCCACGGCGCAGTCTTCCGTTCTCTCACAAGACCGTGTAGGATTGTTGTCTGTGTTCCCAAAACTAAAGGTGACATCCTCACTGCCAACTTCTGATGTACTGCGACAGCATAGCGTACAATTCAATAATGGGAGAATTCGTCATGAGAGAAAAGGCAGCATTCAGAGTAGTGAAACATTATCAAATATACATTTTCAAGAAGAAAATAACAGAAGGAAGCAAGGAAGGAAAATTAAAGCAATATGTAAAAATGATATGACAACATACGATTTGAGGTTTTCACAGCAGCGAGTCTGAAGACGGCTATCTTCTGGGTTGTTGTGCCGAGCAGTGTGGCAGAACTCTACCAGACTGCTTGGCGCAACAACCCAGAAGACGGCCAACTTCATGCTACGACAATGTGGCATCTCAGCAAGTTCAATCGTAGGGCAATCCATGCAGGATTTATGGTAGACGCAATAGTGCTGGGACAGGATTTCTTCAACTACTTATATCATTCAAACAATTCTCCATTTTTGTCCATCACAACTCCCAAGGTGAGATTTCAGGTTCTCATGGTGGCAAGTATGAAGATAACAGCCTTCAGGGATACTGCATTATGTAGTCTCACAGAAGTTGACTTATGTTTCGGAAGTGCGTACTGCCTCATCATCCTGATGGTGGAGGCACGTACTCACCAATGAAATAAGTGAATTTTTATGAGACTGCATGGCATAATAGTCCAGAAGCCTGCCATCTTCAATTCCTGAGGTGCGTGACAGGACTGACCAACCACCAGTTTGATCCCCACCTAGCACTTGATTGGCCCAGAAAGTAGAGACGTCAAATAATGATCAGAGACAAAGAATGATACGGAGTGACCAGATGGAGACACGATGGGATTAGTTTGTTTATTTTACAACACTCTATCAACATTATGTTTCAATTGAATAAATGATAAACAGGCAAAAGCAGAAAGTCCAATGAAAATGGCAGGGACAAGCAGGAGATACGGAAGATGAGAGACAGCAGATTTCTGTATGTGTTACCCATCACAGCGGCTTGACTTCCGGCTCACTGTACTTGTGCAGTTGTTGTTTTCCTCCAGAGTGGTGCTCTGCTCCTCCAGGTCAACAGAACTCTCACGTCGCCCGTCTACCACCTCTTCGATGTCATCCATGCTACCGCCAAGCATTCTGCAAAGTTCGTGAGCTAAGTCTTCCTCAGTTACTCCCCAAAAGCATTTCTGATTTGATTTCTCATTCTGAAGTGTTATAATGCAGCTAATATCTGTCTTAAATGTGTCATGATGACAATAATATCATAATTTGTTAATATTATTTTGTTCAATGCAACTATGTACAAATACTGCTTTCAATAATAAACTATTTATGGTGCCAAACTGTCAACAACAATAATTTACGGTGTATAGTATGAGCTACTGACGGAGACGGGTCTGTTGACTGAAATTGGCTTCATCCACTGGACCCTACACATACAGTTTGATGATTTTTACTGATGATGAAAGCGCAGACAATATACAAAATTTTGTGATTTTTTATTCAACGGGAAAAATAAAAAGTCCAAAAATATTATCAATTCATAAAGTAAAGTAAACAAAGATAGTAACAGGATCATATCGTCTGTCTGGTGTCCAATAAGAAAAAGCAGAACTCACTCTTGCCTTTCTAAGCGATCTGTGGAATCCCAACCAGGGCCTGCACTCTCCACGTGGGAGGACAATGTACGGCGGCTGTGAGGAGCACCTCGCTTCGTATCCTGCAATATTACATCAACACTGTGTGATACACTACACACTTCATACTATGAGGATGTTATAAAATTTGCACCTTAAAGAAACACTGAATTCCTGTTTCACTGAAACTGTAGAATGAAAAACAACAGACTGTGTCATAACACTGCATGCAACTTGTTAAGTTTCACAGTGACGACACATTGGGACTGGTATCTCTCTGATGTTTCAAATGCTAGTTGGTCAGGGTTAAGGATATTTACCATGGCTTTGTTATCTCAGAAACACTTAGAGCAGAAGATTCCGTCTTCTTTTGACAACATTTTAAATTACTAGTTCTAAGCTTCAATCAACAGGCACTGCTCATTTTCTTAAAGATCGTCATAGTGTGCAACTGCAAGAGAGGGCTACGGGAAAGCCAAGTCCTCAAAAACTATTAGAGCATTAGTGCATAGAGAACTATTTATATACGAATGTATAATCATTTTAAACTAAATACATGCAAACATGTGAAAAGTATAGATGAGAGATGCATTGATAAGAGATTTAAACAACATTACTACAAAATCACTGCGAGTTACTTGAAATCTGAGAAGATGATCATCGAAGTGTCTGGCTAGTACTGAATTATTTAAATCACTTAAACTGGTAAGAGTCAGGTAATGGTTACTGGAGTTGCTGTTTACATTTCACTCACTAGTAACAACATACTTGCCATAACAGATGAATAATGAAATGCAAGGCACTCCCATCTCCCAACAAATTATTTTCCCTTCTGTCCTGTTTTGGTACAAACTATTTGAATCTTCAGAGAATATCGATGTCAATTATGTCTGTTCTCTTCTCCTTCGTTAAACATTAAGCAGTTTCTTTATGTACGTGCAGCAATAAATACGATGTAAAATGTTTCAGAGTCTGGCTTTGCTTCTGTCTGTGTATGAGGTAGCATCATCTAATGAGCACCACAGAGTACACACCATCTCTTTCTACATGAAGACAGAAACACAGTCAGTATCTGAAATACTACATATTTTTCAAAGAGACAACATAATATACTGCCACGAACTGAATCTTGACTCCGAAGGAGAGCTTACCGCATCAGCTGCTCCAAGACTGACGCAGCGTGTGAAGAGAAACAAAGAACACTGTTATAGTAATCTTCACTTTGAGTACGAGTGTGAAGAATAAAAATGACATGGTGGAACCACACAACTAGACAAACAAGCTCCTTCACATAAGACCCAGTGACAGTCAGAGTTGAAGCCCCTTACTTAGTACTGAGGATACAAAATTGCGCTTCTTGGTTTGGGTGGTGATATGCAAGTACAGAAAAATTGTGGGATGAGGATTAGTAAGAGGAAACAGAAACCAGGGACCTAGCAAAGTGGTGATTAACCAATTTTCAGGTAAAGAAGGCAGTCAACTCATCAAGAAATTCTGTTATGATCTACGATCCTTAGGTCTTCACTGTGACATGCGTCTGGACAATGCATTTGTTTATGACAATGAAACTTTCAGAACATACCCCAAAGGTAAGGGAGGTGTTTGAAGTCTTTGTGGAATCTGGCGAACCGAGGACACGAAAGACTGCGATGCTTGCTCTCCTCCTCTGGAACACAAAGCAATCAGCACTAAAAAAATTCTGACAACAATTATTTGTGTAGCAGAGCAAACACTGGGAAAACTGAGGGGACGAGAATCCTTTGGAGGAAGATACAGTGTGAGTGTGTTCACTGGATTCTAGTGCCTCACAATAAGGTCAAATGGCAGGATACTGAGAATTCAATAAAGAACCTTCAGATTCCACAACAGGCTAATTTTGGAGACTGGTGAGATATGAGACAGACACTTAAATTACCCCAAAAGTCATAAAAAAATTTCCCAACATGTGAGGCTACTCACCTGTTTTCCTTGGACAGCCAATGCATTAAGAGCACGATGCCGTGCGTTTCTCTGGGAGGCATCTGTACTGTCCGCACTGCCATCCACGACAAGGTTATTTTCCAGCAACACTCGCCTGCCAACATAACATAACCTTAGTTTACACTGCTCCAAGGTTCACACCTAATCCCACACTGCACTGGAGCACGCGCACGCACACACACACTCACTTAGTTTCCTCCAGCTCCGTGTGCTCCTTTTCGTACATTCGCTTCAGATTCTCAACATGTGTTAACATCACCTCAATTGCTTTCGACACTCGGCTCTCCTGCTGTACTGCTCCAAATATCTGAAACAGAATCAACAAGTCTTCTCAATACTTTAGTCTGAGAAGTCAAATAAGACGTAAGGATGATGATGCATAGAATATTAAGAGGAATGTTAAAACAACCACAAACTGTTGAAAGGACAGAGCTCTTGCATACCTCTGCTGAGCTCGACACTCGCTCTGTTGATTGCTGGAGAACATCGACTTGGTCTTGGATCTTGCCCAGGATTTCAATCGACTCTGAGTCCTTGCACAAGTAGTTGAGGTTCTGCAATAGATCAGAAGTTATATGCCGCGTGAACAAGAGTTTAAATTCACTCCAAGGAGCAAGTCGCAAATACAACTTCATTCTTGAAGATAGAGGCAGGATGTACGCAATGCGAGATTTCAGGTGCTCATGGTGGTGAGCAAGAAGACGGCTATCTACCAGGTTGTTGCGCTGTGTAGTCTGGTAGAAGTTTACTAAGGTTTCAGAGGTAATTTCTACATCCATCATCAGCGTAGTGAGGAAGCAAGAGGAAAGGGTACACCAGAACACAATATTTAAATTAAGGAAAGACAATCCACACTTGCAGTGGGAGGATGGTGTAGAATGCTCCTGGAAAAGTCACACACAGAATACCACAGAGACATGATAATATTAACAGTGAAGCACGCTGTGGGATTTAAGTGGCCCACGACATCATCATCTGACAGCAAATGTCTCCCCCCACCCCAAACTAGGTCCACCCTCGCAAACGTTTCCCATGTTTAAAAATCAAAGCTCTTCTACTGCGAACACACACTCACGTGGACAGCGGCCTTCAGTTTCATCACCTCGGCAGCCATGTTCTTTTCTGCCTGGTCCCTCTGTCGCTGCTGACGTTCATGGCGGCTCACTAGCGTCAACTTGTCTGTTCTGAATGCCAGTGACAAGGTAGAGAACCTGTTCTGCAACACAGTACCACAACCAATCAGAATCAGTCCCTTACATCATGCTGCCTCAGGGAGTACTTCTAAATGGAGAGCTGTCAGACGTGAGAAAGACGAGGTGGTGAAAACAGATAAATATTTACACTCCTATATCCCACCTAGTACTGTTCAGGCATTTGCAGTGGCTGCTACATTGATTCCTACACTTCAAATTTTGAGGTTATATATTGTCAAATGAGATCAAAGACGAATAGGAGAGGATTTCATAAGAGGTGGATACAGCATGTTCAATGGCATTTTCGCTGAACTGATCTGGACACTAAGGGAAAGAAAAAAAGCCTCAATCAAGATGCGAAGTACGCTGATGGATATTTGGACTGGGTACTTTCCAGTCCATAAAATTATTGATATGCCAACCTGCAGTGTACATTATGACAGGCTGGACATCTACATAACGTGGGAGAGACAAAATTAGCAACAGGGTGTCGGCAGGGCAACCGTTTAGAAAGTCGTAAACATGAAGACGAATAATATTCAAATGGACCTTGAAATAGTTTTTGAAGCAGTGAAGTGAACTGATTTGTGTGGCTGGATGGGGTCTATTGCCCTCTCTCTAGAGTATGGTGTCATGCTGACTAGCACTGATGTATGTGGACAAGAACATAGCATTTCTCCACCTAATTTCCAGATGTGTTGCCTTGGGATCGAACCACGTATAAGAAGCGAAACGTTTCTGCACAACTTTGCTTACATATATTATCCCTTGCTCTTGGCAAGAGCAAAATTTCCCACAATCTGCTGTGTTTATGAAACAGATGACTGAACATTCCAATTACACAGGACTGCAAAATTTCAAAGTAGCTTCAGTTTGTTTACACAGATCATGACGTCAATAACTGAGCAGGGGTGTCAAAGAATAAGCATCCTCCATCTCTGCAAGTACATCTGTTGACATTTTCCAAGTACCTATTTCAAAATAATAAACCAGAATTTTGCCTGGAAATAAAAAGAAAAAAACTTCAGTCACGATAGCGTATCTCATGAAACATGCAACTTCCTGAACATGAAGGAGAAGACATATTCAACTTGTTTGTCAAGTAGACTCTGGTAGAAAGATGCCGATGTGTGCTGAGCACCCTGTACGGACTTCCATGTGCAGCCTCATGGATGTCATTACTTGACGTTTCTATGTGTGGGAAGGACGGTTTTCAGAAAATTATGTGCAACATCCTGCAACTTCAAGGATATCATGTGCTCCACATGGCAAAAAACAGCTCGTGATCTTCAAACACGAGACAATTCTAATCTCCACTGGGATCTTTTGAAATACTCGATTAAAAATTCACTCGTATCACTACAATAAAATCTTAGCTGAGTCAGCAAGGGATGAGTCTCGTCTCTTTATTTGCAAAGAATACAGCCTGGTTCAACAAGACAGCTACCGATACCGAGGGCACACACGTCTGCCTCTTTCTCCGGCACTCTCTCTCATACTGGTCCACTGCATGCAGTTACGTACCTCAATATCCTGCTCGGACAAGATGTCACTGCAAAGAAAATAAAAATACACAGTTATCACATACTTTTACTCGAAGTGTCTTATCTAATCGAGTGGGACCTAGAATCTGTTTAAGCTACTAACATCGTTAAATAAAACACAAATAAATAATTAATTAAAGAAAGGGATCCACTTACTGCTGCTCTCAGCTGCGCATTCTACATTAATTCACATTAGCGGGAAAATGGGGTCATAATTGACTTTAATGAATGTGAAATATTTATAAATGTGGAAGATGGTCCTTATTAGGGTCTACGCCCTTCTCATGACCCTGATGCCACGTTTCTCATATTTCAAACAACTTTGCACATTACTCTAGAGTTTTGTTTGATGCAGTGGCATATCTGACACTGCCTTGACTTGACAATATCCACGCTCATTTCTGTCGCGATTCACGTGCATCGCTGCAAGTGTTCATCAGTGAGACGCGTCCTACTTCTTGATCTGATGCCCTGCATCAAAGTTGAACAGTCGAAGCTGGAGTACTGCCAGATACTGATGACATGAGCAAAGCATTTTTTCTGCTATCAGGTGTACTATTTGTAATCACAAAGATGGCACAACACGACTGAATCTGCGCGCAGAAAACACATCAGAGGAGCTGATGGAGCATGTAGTGGAACTGTTTGAAGAGAAACGCATTAACACGGAACGACTGGGGAAGACAACGAACACCCTCAAGATAGCTGGTTACAACACTGATGGTCTCTAATGGCTCTGAACCGCCCCACTTCTGGCAGAAACCTAAATTTATCTTAGCGAAGTGTTAATATTAGGTCAGGATCAACTTGGGTCAGGGAGTCACGCCTAAATTAGAACAAGTCGGCAAAATGACTGGCTGTGGTACTGACGACCGAAATTCGATTCTCAGCTGGAGTACAAAGCTCCTGCACTTCTTACGTTCTACTGCTGGAGAATGTAAGGAGCTTTTCCTCCACGCCGTGTTCACATCACATCGCCACCGGTCCCTATCTTGAGCCATACGAATCCAGAATATGGCTGTCTTCTGGGTTGTAGCGCCGTGTAGTCTGACAGAAGTTCACCAGCGTTTCACAGGTCCTTGCTCCCTCCATCATCAGGGTGCGACAATCCAGAAGGCAGCCATCTTCCTACTCACTGTCGTGAGGATAATTGTCACTTAAAATGGGCGTTG
>NW_019059645.1:2442195-2488715 GCF_000696155.1 Zootermopsis nevadensis | reverse complement strand
GGTTAATGCACGGAAGTCGTCTTCTGGGTTCTATGAACGCGTACTCTGGAACGTCAAATCCTACTTGCGTTAATCCATGTTGTTATTTACAAATAATGTTTCTGGGCTACTGAGTCGCAAGTCTTGATCCCCCCCCCCCCCAAAAAAAAAGTCGTACCAAACGGAGAAGGCAAGGGGTTCAAATAAAAGATAGTGAAAGGGCCCGACACTCTTAAAAGTTTGTAATAAAAAGTTTCCTCAGTAATGGCCCTTCAAGGCCGAAGTGAACGGACCCGCCCCTAAAAAAAGTGTTCCGTGCCGTTCAAGCGTCAACGTTGTAATTTCTGTGTTAAAAGTGTTGTCATGTAACACGTTTTAAGTTAAATTTACGTAACTTCACCGTAAACACGGTCACAGAAGGGGGTTCCTTGCAGATAAGGTGGATCTGCGGGGACTGCAGACCTCAAAACAGGCCACGGCATGTTGATTCGGCGCAAAATTACGATAAACGCCTCGTCCATGTTCGGTCGCTGAACAAAAAACGTTCTTCGTATACAGCTCAGAGACATACAGCCCCGTCAGTGTGAATGGTTCGGATCCCGATAGAGGCCAAGTGTCCTTGCGGACTGAGTGGTCAAGGATTCACTGTTTTATCTCCACGCCACCATACGCCTTCATGGCCCGATCCTGACAATACAGCAACAGGCACATGGAACTAGTCGGGAACTTCAGGTGGCTATCGGACAGTTTGTTAGCGATATTCCTGATACTACAACAGACCCTCATTCAAGGCTCTACGCCCCGCAATCACCATTTACAAAACCTAACAACACAGACAACGTAATTCCTCAGAAGGAGACCAGGGCAAATGTTGTATTATCACAGGAAAAGACTCGATTTGAGATTCACCAGGTTAAAAAATATAAAAAAAAACCGACTTAGCAAGTGTGACCTGAACTGTGAGGTACCCAGTTCGAAAGTGGACTGCACCGTGTTGCCACGCATTTCATAATACACCAGAGCCGCTCCAGGCGGGCTACGCCACAGCCTGTGTTTATCGCTCGCAGGGCCTCTACAACCAGCAACCTCAGTCTCTGACAAAGCGTCATTCAATAGCGAAAATACCAAGTCAATATTGCCCGAACACCGAGGTCACCACTCCCAAACTCTATTCTATTTTATTTAATGATTGTATATCGACTCTTTCGGTTAGTCGACGATCAATCCTTGAGGCAATTTTGCCACCTGTCGCGTTAACAGCGATCATAACAGACAAAATCAATTTTACAGCAAAGATACTCTACTGGTGCTGAGGCCAATTTCTGCCAAACTTCGTGACCATATATGGACTGCACGAAGCAGCACATTCTCCGACATAATGCAAGTCATCTTCCACTGCCACACGACGGCATCCCCAAACGAGCCTGTGACAATCGTGTTACCTCTGACACTGAATCAAGCAATCGCAAGCAGCTACTTGCCTGGACGGCGACGAGACGAAAACCACTGCACTGACAGACAGACACACACTCACACCCAGCCGAAAACCTTTCACCACGCGGTCCGCGTCTCGACTGACGAGTCCCTCGACCGACAACGGCAGATAACCCGCGACTGGTGACGGCCTTAAGGCTCACTTGCACATTAATATTCAGTTCGTGCGACCACCTTAGTGACTGAGCCCAGTAAAGTGTCTAAATAGAACAGATACGTTAGTAGGATAATGAGGTCTGGGTTCAACACTCAGCACAAGCACAGCCCTTCCTGACAGAGCCAGTGTTTCGGAGGAACAAACTATTTCCATCTTCAGGGCTTCAGAGGATGAAGTGCGTCCTTCCGGAATATTGATGAACTTCTCCTATAAGTTGTGCGCGTAACTATATGACATGTATTTTAGAATCTTTTTAGGTTAATACCACCATCACTTCGACTGTTGTGACATCATGGTGGCGTTTCGATAAAGCGAGCGGATCTTTATTTTTCCCCTCACCTCACGCATCTTCAGTTCGTAAATACACAAATAAGTAAACAAATATGGCTTCCTTTCTTTCGTCTTTCCTTTATGTTGCACTGTTGTCTTCTAATCTTCCGCTTTGATTCACTCCTACTCCCTCTATAAACGTTCTTTTGTTTAGTGCGCATGCCTGCATTTCCGGCGACACTTGACGGTCGCGTTGTTACAGTAATTTGTTTTATTGCGCAAGCGCCAGGAATTGGAACAAGACCTGAACTTTTCCGCTTACATCGGAATTGAAGGTCTCATGTGATCATATCCCGTGTTATTTCCTTTTATTGGTGTATTTTCTAAGCTAAAAATACACACTTGAATTATTTCCGAATGTGACCTCCATCGTGGCCACAGACCGAAAGACGCAGACCTCGACATTTTGGCCTTTTCTGAGCATTTGAGATGCAGTGTTGCATAACCAGACTTCCGTTCCGTCCTACGGCACAAACTGCCATGGCAATTAAACGAAGGACCGTGACATGACCACGAATTATTACGTTCCTTCATAAATGAGATGAGGAGGCTCCTGCAGACAATATCACTTGATGTCAGAACAGAAGCTGATCTTATATTACGACAGCAAAAAAATTTCGATGGGAGACACCAAAGGGAAGAGACGACACGGGCGACCTTGACGTAGATGAAACGATAATATTAAAATTAATCTCAAGGAAATGAGGTAGGAGGGTGTATGGACTGGAGGCTCTTGCGAACACGGCAATGAACCCCTAAGTTCCATAATAGACAGGGAATTTCTTGTGAATGATGACACAACTACCAACCAAAATTATAATTTTCCCTGCAGTCATCTCTAATGGCTAATGACACACAATCCCCCGAGGCACTGTTATCATTATGGAATTCTGTCGGTCATGCAAGTCATTATATTCCCATTTTCCAAATGACAGTCACAGTTTCATGTTAGTCCCTTCTTCAAAACCGCACTCTCAACACATGAGCACCAGGTGACCATATTCTCTCCTGTGACAGGGCTTTCGTAGCGACCGTGCGTTAAAGCATTTTCCCAGAACCAGAATCAGAAAGACTTATTTGCAGCTCACCTGACAGCAATCAAAGCATCCGTGTCGCGCACCCACTTCGCCAACTGTGTGTCAGGATTGAACAGGGTCAAATTCTGCACGTCCAGCCACAGGAAGTCCGACGTGGGATCCGAAGCTTCCTAAATATTAATAAATCATCCACAATCAGCACTCGTCATGTCCTCAGGATCACGGCTGAGAAAACTATGAGATGAATTAACAGAGGAAGTTGCACAATTTGTGCTTTTGATTCATTATTGTTAAGGTAATTAAATGAAGGAGGATCAGAAAGTTGACATTTTGTGGGGCAATACTTATTGCGTCAACTGGGGTCTTCTGGCTCAAGACGCGTGGTCTCGTACGTCGCCATGAATGTTTAAGAGCAACACATTGCCTTAATCTTCAGGTAACTTCATCCTGAAGATGGATACGTTCCTCTGAAATATTCGTAATCACATGCAAGACCACGTGGCATAAGAACCCAAAAATTTCAGTCCAAATCTCGGTGTGCTTTGTTTCCTTCTTGCTCTAGCGCCGTCCCACATGCAAGGCCGCAGTTCAGATCCACAGCGAGAGGTGAATAACTTTCAATAACCTGAATTGTTAAGTAAATATACGCAAGACTAAATATTGCCCCTCAGTATCTGCATTTCGATCTTCCGAATACTAACCTCGAGGACAGAGTGCTGCTTCGTGCTACAAGATTCCTCACCCAGAATCATGGAGTTGTCTGGAAACAAAATTTTTATTCAAATTACTTTACATTTCTACGTGAAGTTCTAGCTCTGACATCGCCGTTTCGACGAAGTTGCAATTGTAGGATTTGAGATTCTCGCAGTGGCAAGTACAAAGATGGCTGTCTCTCACGCCGTCTGGTACAAGTTTACGGAAATATCACAGGTGGGTCCTGCACTTCCATCATGAGGGTGATGGACGCAGGAACCACCTCTGAAATTTTGTTCAGCTTCTACCACACTGCACGGTGCAAACATCCCAGAAGACAGTCACATTAAAAATACTTGATATTTAGAACGTAACAAAGAAAAGAAAGTGTGTTCCAGTTAAATTTAAAAAAAAAAAAATCCTTTCACATCTTATCCGGCAAAAGAGTTGACAGGTTTTAGTCAAATTCCTAATTTATTTGCGGTGCCACATAAATAAATGGGTAAAATTTTGTAATCAACAAAAATGACTGAATGATGAGGGGTAACAAGAATCTGAACGATACAATCACATCCAACGAACGAAACAGTCTTGTTGCGTGACAGTCATTACCTGGGCTGGCCTGCGCGACGACGGACCGCATCTCCCGCGCCACATCTTCAGCACTGACCGGCCTGTGCAGAAAACAGAAGACAACTTTAACTACAGCAAGGGCAAATAAAGCGACGTTGAGACGTGGGTCGTAGAACTTCAAACAGTTAACAGAGTCGATACAGGAAAATGGTTTCCTGCTACTGGGGCTCTTCCAGTACGAGGAGAACAGAAAACTACTCTTCATAAAGAGGTTAAACTAATCCCCTTCTTAATTTTTGGCTAATTATCTGAGCCCTCTGTGATCAGCATGAACGAGCCAGGGAATCGACGTGTTTACAGCATAACAACAAACCCATTCTTTCTTTCTTGTAGTTGCAAATGCGAATTTCAAAGGTGAACGTAAACTGATCTTTAACATGCTCATGCGGGGAAATGGGATGTTCAGGGAGAAAGACGAGCGAGATTCCATTATTACTTACGCAGTCTGGCTCTCCTGATTCCGAAAATCAAGGGACCATTCGCACTGCACCTCTCTGTCTGTAACCTGCAAAAGGAAAACTGCCTTCAGGACTCTCTTCGCTGGCAGAAAATTTTCTTTCTCTGCACCAGTGATACCAATAATTTCAACAAACACAGCGCAAAGAGACTGGAAGGACTTGCCTGATTTTCGAGCATCATATTTAAAAAATTATTCTTACAATTTTTTCCAAATACTTCATGCAATTTAAGCCACAAACAGGAAGCGCCCTCTCCCAAGACTTCAACGATCCACGTGACTTCATCTTACCTTGTTCACAGCTTCGATTTCTGCCTGGAGACTGTCGTGATTGTCCGCCACAAACCTATATGGTGATGAGCGCGCACTAACATACATGTCATCTTCGTTATTTGAGATGTTCTCATTCCCCTGAAATTCAGAGGAACGCGCCAATTAAAACAACAAACAAAAAATCTCACATGCGAAGTTTCACACGTTTGTGTGTCTCAGCCTAACCTAACCTAATTGGATGTAGCGACTCACCACCAAGGACGTTCTCCTCGAGAGCACGAGAGACGCCTGGCTGTGGACTGACAGGAGCTCATCCTCCATGCTCAACAGACAGACTTCTAGTGACTGCTTGTCCTCCTGCAAATGCTACAAAAGTTTTCTCGGTAAGAATCTCACATGGACGTCGATCTCTTCTACCTGGCACCAATTCAACAGTTTGCAACAACAAAATCTCTGACAACGACCGTCTCCTGCGACGTTGAGCCACGTAATCTGGTAAAAGTTTAATGACATTACAGAAGTGCCTGCTGCCTCCATCACCAGAGCAATGAGTAAGCCAAGCACAAGGAAATGATCATCTGTCTGTGTTGTGCTGTCCTGTGTACGGGTAGAAGCCATGCGACGGGCCGATCACTCGTCCAAGGAGTCCTTACGGAATGTCCCGTAGATCAGTGCCAAAGAAAGTTGGGACCCGCAGATGCTCAAGGCACTGAAGAACGGGTCGTCCAAGTATCCTAAGTAAGTGGTATCGTCTTTTTTTAACTCTTTTTAACAACTTCCTGTAATAGTCACGTGTTATTCCGCTTCTGTATGTAGTAGCCATATATTTTGGATGCGAAAAAACAGAGTTTAATATGTGACTTAACAAACTATAAGTTGTAAGACTTGAGGTTCTCACAGCGGTGAATATGAAGATTTCTGTCTTCTGGGTTATTGCGCTGTGTAGTCTGGTCGATGTTAACCAACGTTTCAGAGGTCATACTGCCTCCGTCATCAGGGCGATGAATATGCCAATAGGGTGTGAGGAGTTGGATTTTATAGGCAGGGACGTGAAAGGTGTAGCCTGCCCCGAGCCAATGGGAGCAGGTATGGGAGTGGACCAATGGTAGCACGTGGGCGAGGGTGGGAGAGGGAGAGATTGTAGAGAGAGAAAGGTGAGTGTAGTTGTATGCCTATAAAATCCAACTTCTCACACCCTATTGGCATATTCATCGCCCTGATGACGGAGGCAGTATGACCTCTGAAACGTTGGTTAACATCGACCAGACTACACAGCGCAACAACCCAGAAGACAGAAATCTGATACTTTTCTATTTCTTCTGCTGTGTTTCACAAAATCGGTCATTATACGCTCGCTTCTTCAATGGCAAAACAGATTCAGGACCCTGCGTCACATTAAACTAATTTCACGCAACATTAATTTTTCCCCAGCAGCCTGCCACTCCATCGAGCCTCTTGCAGAGACTGACGCTCTGTCCGGCATTCTTGTAAAGAATTTCTCTATGTCAGAATCTTTCTTAAAGAATAAACCAATCCAACCTAACCTAAGAAATTAAATCCTCCATCCCCTCCTCATACAAAATCAAATTAATACGATCCTTCCCTGAAGAACGGAATTCTACGATTTACATTTCAGCGGACTAACCATCTTTCACCGGTCTTTCTTGTGATTCTCAGTTCCGTTTCGTAATGCCCACAACAGGACAACCAAGCCCAATATGGAAAATACCGATAACAAAACATTCGCGCATTATCCACAAGATTGCGTTATGGAAGCAGAACGAACTGGAAATAAGTCGACTTACAATAAGATACGAGATGACAGGAGCTACTAACTTGTACGCTACTCAGCAGTTCATCAACGCGGCCTTTCAGCTCTAAGATGTGATCGGCCTGCGTGCCATTCAGATGCTCATGTTGCCTGCACTGCTTCAACAGCTGCTCGATTTCCATCTTCTGCAATGTAACTGTCTTCTGCACCTCCTGGTTCTTCCTGCTGCTCACCTCCAGTTCCAGTACCAGTTCCATTTTCTGTAACAACACGAACAGTCAGTTTCTTGATTTAATCGGAACGTCAGATCGCGTTATCTGTTCGCTCTCAGTTTAAAGAACCTGGTTCTCAAGTTCCGACAGCTGCCGCCTGTTGACCCGCGCCTCTTTCTCCAGCTCCTGCTCCCTCAGCTTCAGGACGACGCCGGCCGTTTCCGCCGCGACTGCCGCCTCCTTCAGCTCCTCGCACTCTTTCTGCAGTTGGTGGAACTGCTGCATGACGCCTTGCAGGCTGCGCAACACACGGAAAATATTCTGACTTCCAACCAAAGTACATTCAAAATAAATTATAATTCTGACACAGAAAAGTAATTTCGAAGTATCAACCCTCTTCAAAGGAAACAGAATGCATTTCCGTGACAGTAATGAAATGGTTTAAACTGGTTAAGGGGATAATCGCTCCATAATCTGAAAATCATATGAATCAAATAAATACATTGCACAGTTGCTGATTATTAAAGTAGATGGTACATATAGTTACCAATGGGCTTTAAAATGGTTACGCCATCCCACAGATAAAAGCTTCCTATTCAATTCCCAGAGCGCAGAGTGTGCAAAACATTATCACATTTCATGGGCACAGCATGCAAAAGTTCACCGTTCAACACGCTGCCAATGCATTGCAAACACGACCAAGCGAAATATTATTATAACAAAATTACTTTATTTATTATTTTCTGCCCGCCACTGAAATTCCTCTCTACCACAGACAAGCATCGACAAATCATCACCTGGACAACTTGAGGCACATTTTCTTGTAGTCCTTCTGCAGCAGAGCGTAACCATCCTCGCTGGCATGAAGCTGCGTCTGGAGGTCCTCGTTCTGCTCCTCCAGCCGCTTCTTCGAGTAATTCAACTCCATCACGCACTCCATCAGAGCATTTGTCTCGCTGCACACAGCATCAACACGACACCACTGAGGTTACGCGTACTTTAAGACAGGGTGATCAAGAAGTGACATAACCCACGCGCAGTTCGCCCCCCTTCTCGTGTCCGTAATTTGTATTTTTCAGCAAATGTAATTAGGCTGACCAAATTCAAGATGGACGAGATAGGCGAGACATGTCCTGCGCGCTGGAGGGATGAGAAATGTGTACAAAACTCCGTTTCAGAAACCTGAAGGAAAGGGACTAGTTGGAAGACCTAGGTTCTGATGATATGATAATATTAAAATGGATCTTAGGGAAATGGTATTGAAAGGTGTAGATTATATTGATGTGGCTCAGGACATGGCACGCTCTTGTGGATGGGATAAATGTGAACAGACCAGGAAGACTGACATGACCACATCTGACAGCTGTCGCCATTACGACAAGAATTTCAATAGTTCCAAGCTTACGAAAATGAACAGCACACTACCAACCAAATTAATTTAACTGGTGTGAATCTGTGGTGCAAGGAGGAGGTCACATACTTTGTGTCACGGTATCACAAATATTTCCGATGAAATTAAAATGCACCGAGAGAACATTATATCTTTTCTTGTGGATTGCATGACTTTTTGATCACCTTGTACACACGAATTTAGAATGGGGATGAAAAGCAGGAAAGAAAACAGAAAAAGAATAATTATGGAAAGAAGGAAGAAATATTTGAGAAAGAAAGGGAAAGTGGTGGAATATGAAGAAAAGAAAGAAGCAGGCAGACATAAAGACAGACAAAGGAAGTGATAAAGTGAAGAAGGGAAGTTGACCAAAAACAAAATGACTTCAGAAGCCAAACAAATCCTGTACGTAACTCACACAGCATGAGGCAGAGTCACTGGCTCGTTACTGCTGCAACTAAAGGATGAGATGTTGGAAGAGTTGTGGAGATCTGGAACACAGAAACCGATCACTCGACACAACACTTGGTGTCGTCGTACAGTCACTTCATTAATTTCAAATAGCGAGCACATTGCGTAAAGTGGTTATGAGTCTGAGTGTACTCATAAGTAGGCACATACAGTCACCTCTCATCCGGGCACTAAACTACCCTTTTATGTGATATGGTGTCATTAAATAACCTACAGAACCAAACGACATTTCTTTATAACTTGATCACTGAACTCATGACATCCGTCCTCCTGTTCCCCTCAGAGTCCGCTGATTGACTCTCACACTGCACGTTCTGCTCGCAGTACGTGCAGTGACCCAAAACTGCTGTGAGAAACTTTATCAGTCCAAAGCAATGCAGCGCAATTTTCAGTAAAACCCTGTTAAAGCCAATTCTCCTTCGCTCTGATGTAAAAGAAGTCGCACATCAGTAACAGACGCAAGTTTCCTTAAACAAAAACCATCACATAAGACGGCAAACCAACTCAGCGGGCATAGAACCATCCCGTCCGTCAGATCCTGAAGTCGGTCTTCATTTTCACAGAATCCAGACCACGCAAGACAGACATTTTCACGCTCATCCCCATAAGAACCTCAAATTACACAGATTTATATTTCATCCCTTCATTTGAATCAATTACTGCATAAGTGAAACTCACCAGAGACAGGGTACTCGGCGGGATCGCCATCCGAGATCTGACCGGGGTCGATGGTGCCGGCATTGCACGGATCTGCATCGTCCATGCTGTAAGACGACAGACATTATGACAACACTGCGGGCTAAAACATAAGACGCTCAACGACCAAGCCAATCCAGAGCGCCTGTAGAATCCCAGAAAAGCTAGCTGAAGTTTCGGATTACTCTGCGACAAAGGTTTATTCATGACTCAACTATCATATAGTCACTGAACAGAGGCCTTCTTCAGAGGCAAATTCCTAGAGCCACGTCAAAATGTATGTCACGTTCGCGCATCGAACCCAGACGACAAATCCCCCACATTCACGTCAAAACACACTTGTTCTCCGTCAGTGTCTGCACGGAGGATCTCAAAGCCGTGCTCTGAGTCAGATTCATAGCGAAAACAGCCCCGGTCAAAAAATGTGGATAAGAGAGTTACCAGGAAATGTCATCGTTGCTCTTCTTCTTCATTTCTTCAGTCCAGGTCCTCATGGCTGTATGAAACGTCTGTCTTGTCACCTCCACATTGGATTCTTGTGGGTCCAGCATCAGTTTCAGTTCCTCCAAGACAGACCTGAACATCAAGCACAGAGAAACAATGAACCGTGGCGGTCCACAGTGCATGTGTTCTGCCACCAAGCCCCCAGCCCTAAGTCTCCTTAATTCTGAATTCACTTTATTAACACCCCCCCCCCCCTTTAAATTCTCATTTTTCCCCACTAACTTTTGTGCCTGAGGAATATTTTATATTTTTCCTATCAACTTTCTTTCTCTTAATGAATTTATTTCACACGTATCACGTAACAAATGTAATCGCTACGCCACGTTTTCTACAATCTCTGCGCCCACTTAAATATCTTCTCTGTAAGATTACAAGTCGCTGCCATTTTCTCCGACTGACAACATGTTTCTATCATCAGCAAATTAGTAACTTTTTTAAAAGTCTGAACGATTGTGAATGTATCTCTGACGTACATCACAGAGAACCGGACCAAGGACTGAGCCTTGCGATACTTCAAGTGGGGCGTGGGCTCCGAAAGACCCATCGCTTGCAGTTATTACGTGCCATCTCACCTGTCCAGCTTCTGATCGGCCTGGCTTAACATGAAATGCATCAGCTTCAGCACAGGAACTTTGCCCCTTCCCTCGGTGTCACATTCTGAAAATATCATGGTCACGATCTTCTCTTCTGCAAATAAAGGAACAGTTCAAGAATTTGCCATTACTGCAGCAGTTCACACTCAATTATAATCCCAGATAGGGATTGGCTGGCCATTCAACTGCGCTAGCTGAATTATTACTTTTAATAGCAAACATTTGGCATTAATCACCAGGAATAGTCAAAACAATCGGCCAGCTTTTTTTATACGTTCATGGTACAGAAGGGCCGAAGAGCTGTTTGGTAACAACAGAAATTTGGATGTGAAGAAGCCCGAGGTTCTCGTGCTGGTGAAGATGTCAACTGCGGACTTGCAGCTAGATCCCAAAGTTTCTTAGGAAATGTATCACCTGCATCTTTCGGAAGAAATCGAGGACCGGGATGCGAGACATTCATGTCGAACCAGGGTTGCCAGTAGTGATAAATTACTCACATCCAAATCCTGACTGATACCTTCCTCCTAGATGTTGGTAACCAGCTGCAAGACCTCATGGTGTTATGACCCAGAAGGACATGACGGACATTTGATTTGTCTGAAACTGTGAATGCAGGCCAGTCACAAAACTTTAGAACCATAATTTACGGTACCGTGCAGCAGCACTCAAGTAGGAACCTTAACATTCCATGAGACTGCATATTGCAAGATTCTGGGAGACTGAAATATGGGACTCACTCTGCAAAGCATCGTTGTTGGCTCACCTGTGACATTGGGTTCTTCATCCTCAGAACTCACTTCTTGTTGCTCCATGCCAGCCAGTATCGAGATCCTGTCACTCTGAAACAGTCAACAAATTTCCACAGTTTTGAATGAAATAACTACGATACAAAATCAGAACCTGGACTCAACCCTGATCCAGCAGTTTACTAAAAAATTTCGTATGATCCACTTCTCAAAAATCTCACTTGAGTCCTGAGACGAACATCGGTCTGTCCTGATCGACATTCTTCATGTTACTTCTTGGCCTCTCCAGGCAAGTCTGCCTTTCCAGACACCAACTTAAGCACGCAGACGCTAGCAACTTCATAAATCAAAGGCAGGAGGAGGCACCGTCTGTCGGTACAAACTATGAGAATGTTTCCTGGTACAGTACACCAAGTTGCCAAGGAAATGGCTGGACTGTCCCTGTCAGACCAGATCTGCATCAGGTAACCCTTGATTATATCTGGGCCTACAACAAGCCAACAGCAAAATTCCGGACCAAAGCGAAATCGGCATGTGGCGATAAACAGAACTAAAGGCCTGCAATCAAAGAACGCGCTCTTACGGGTTGTATAACCATTAGGGGTTTGTGGTAGGATTATGTGAATGCATGCAAGAATAACATCAGATATGGATCTAATTAATATCTACGACTTTCGCTTGAAACATTTTACGGAATCCTGAACATTTAATTGGACACGAAAGAAGTAACTTCTACCGCAATTCTATATGGCCAGCCCATCAACAACGAACACACATTTCTCATGATTACGTCTTTGCAAACCAGTAGGGGAACGTGGGACTGCCCGAACGATTTTCCCATGGATTACCTTCACTTCGCCAGCAAGATTCCTGACCTTGATCCCTCCGTTCGTAATAAGTTGCAGAACAGACACGCAATCATTTCCACTCCCCCCACCCCCCACCCAAAGCCATGACGTAACTCGTACAACAACAAAAACAGAGGAACTTATTAGTGGCGACATGACCCGGAATTTACGGGACCATTTCGGGTATTCGTGAATCACCGTCTCTTAAAATAATTGCGAAGGACGAGACAAAGCTGATTTGTAACAAAATTAACAGCAGTTCCATGGCGTTGTGGCTGTTCGTGGGACCTCTAGAAAAAACGAAGGCCTGCCAACTATTCGGCCTCGCGTGTAAAAATGAAAGCGAAAATTGTGTTATGAAGAACAAAAGTGTTAATAAAATTCAAGGAACCTGCATTTCCTAACCGTTAATTTTAAAGTTGGGTTGTAAGGATGTGAGGTGGGAAGAGACCTCTGGGGAGACCTAGAAGTAGATGGGAGGATAATCTCAGGCGGGATCTATGGGAGATAGGAGTTGAAGAAGACTGGATTTTGTTGGCCCAGGACAGGGCTTTGGTTAATTCGGTGCTGAACCTCCGGGTTCCGTAAGCCATCTAGTTAATTACTACAACGAACAAAAGTAGCCATATAAACCGAAAATTATGAAGTATCTAACATCACCGAAGCCAAAAGTAAAATCTACAAATATTTTAAGAATTCGTTCTTTACCTTTAAAAAAAAGTCTCCAACAATTGGTTAATGGCTGCTGAGAATCATAAAAAACAAAAAATTCTGTTACTGATTTGAAAGAGGAAGTGGTACTTATTGTTTACTGGTCGATTCGGGGAAGGGGCCAAACAGTCTAAACTGTTCCGTCACTCATTGTAATCTGAGTAGATAACGCTCCTCGAGGTGACCCCCTCCCTCCCTCACCTCCGGGTATCTGCACTGATTACGAACTGGAAAGCCAGACCACAGCCTTCTTTCTATATTTCTCCGTCCCTATTCAACCCGAGCGTCTCCTTTATTGTCTCTCCGCATTCATCACTCATATTCATGCCGTCATTCTGCGCCATTTAATCACAGTCAATTGATGAAGAATTGTCAAATAAAAGATCGAAGAATCTTCACACTTTGTTTAGAATGTCTCGCAAATTGTATTATTCTTCTTCTAAATAAAATAAAAGCGGGGGAAAAAGGCTCAATCCTCAAAACACGAAAACAATTCTTTCGCATATTATGGTAACACTGATCAACATTTTAAAGTTGACAAACAGCAGCCTTGTTGATATCACAGGATCCGTTTCGTGGAAGCACGATCTCCTGTCGAAGCAGCCTATATGCAACCGTCTCGACATTACCCTGAAGGTGTTCAGAAAAGAGAACGGAAATCCTCTGCTGAAATCAGCTGTTTTCCCGTATGGGATTCGAACAGGCCTGGGAATCATTGAATCGCTACGTTTGCTCGGTTGAAATAATTCTCATTTGATCTCACATTTGCAATTGCTCTACTAAACTGTCAGGAAATAAATGTACCCTTAAACGTATTTGTAGTTTCTAATGAGATTAGGGTTACGTTGTGTTCGCTTTCTTCACACGTTTTCGAGATTAACACCGAAGGGAACCTCGAACGGTTAAAAACTCTTCAGTTGGTACGCTTTGACCAACCTTCCTTTCATACAAAACCTCCCGTCAACAAAGGATTTGCTTACAGCTGTCGCCAGCAGTAACAGAAAATACAACAAGGGACAGAGACAAGCAGAAACCAGATTTGGTGGCGAAATAAAGAAAGGAAGTTCTCACGCACGTGATCGCAGACCCTGAATGGCGGGACTGGTTTAGGTCTAACGATCTATTTAGTCAGACAAATGCGCCCTCTCAGCGATCGACTAGAATCTGAGAAAGACAGCGGAGGGTTCTGAAACCAGTAGGTTATAAGGAGAAGCCGGCCCTTCAAGCCTTTTACCCCTGCCCGGAAAACCTTCACAATGCCGGATAAATCTTTTAAATTGCATTAATACAATCGCATCCACCCTCCCGAAAACAAGTTAACAGTGCCAAACATGAGTAAAAGTTTTACAATTCTGTATTTCAGACGTAAACCACGTTTTATAAAAGCCATTTTTCTTTTGTCTGGTTCCTTCAAAAACACTGCTTGAAGGGTCTAAACTATCCTCTCAGATTTAATAATGGTACTTCTGTTTTGGCGGTAGACTACTGCAACGTGTTAAGACAACATCTGTCTTTCATTTCATAGGCCAATCTACAGAACGACTTAAACAGGAGATTTGTTCCCCTGGAGATATAACGCACTGGAGTGTGAAACTTACAGCTCTACGTAAACACTGAAGTCTGTAATACGTAGAGCTTTGCCCTTCATGGTGTCTTGCCAAGGTGCAAGGGCAGTCCATTGTAGTACTTTATCTTTACCAAGTATTTATTCAGATCTAAAAATAGGTCGTGTTATGGCAATCTCAGCAACAATTATGAGTAAGCAGGGCTCCAGATAACCAGTAAGTTCATAATCGACCACAGATTCATAGGTTCCCAACAATGCGTCAGCTTTCTGCCTTAGGTTAACCTAACTTGAATAACCCAGTAAAAGATAGCACAAATTGAACTGGCCCATTCTTGAGTAATCTGCCAGTAACAAGTTTCTTTTTAGCAAAGAGAGAAAAAAAAACATACGACTCCCGCACTCGATTATACACGATGGATCCCGGAACGTCATGGCGAGAGGAAAAATCCATACCCTTGCTGAGAGCCGAGCCTCGACCCACGAAACTATGATCTGGTAGAGAAGGGGACAAGAACGTAAGTTTACAACAGTCTGTGGTTCAACTGTAGGATTAAAATTGACGCAAATATTTCAAAACGTTCCGGAAATGAAATTCTAAACCCGTTTTATGCGTCCAGGATTTCGAAAGAAAAGATTAGGTAAAGCAACAGCAGCTGGAGGACAAAGTCCTTGATGTTCATTTACTACAGCCGTGATTATTGTTGACAGTGCCACGACCAGTTATGAAACATGAGACACTTGTTTTAGAAGACAAAAAAACTGCAACTAAAACTTGTCTCTTCGGAAGGGACACGTGAAAATGACAACTCGCTCTCTTCACGGTCGCTATGGCGTAATACGTTCGGACCCGACCAAATCACGTAGCTTACAAGTCGCATTATCTCTTACTTCAGTGGTTTTACTCAGTCTGTCCAGCCTAATTATCGATTTCTTCACAATACTTTGTGGTTGTTTCCGATGGTAGAAAATCACCCACCCCTTCCGTTAAACGTTACAGTTAACTTTTGCGTAGTCAAATTATTTGTGAACATTACAAAAAAAAAAAACCCATCGAAATAAGCCACAATAGCTTCCTCCCCAATCTTCCCAATTCATCAGAATCATCTACGATGAACAAGTGCAGAAGCTTCACTTAATAATGAACTACCCTCAATCCTTTATCAATGAACTTTGTGTTCATTACTTGCTAGCAATCCACAACATACACCTGGTCATAAGACACTTATCAAAGCCCCACAACCAGCCTTTAATCAATAAGTTCACTGTGTTAGTCCTGTTATGTAATCTCACAGTCACGGTACCCTAGGCTAAATACAGACAAATCGATTGTTCACATACACATTCAATGTATTACTTCGCAAAAATATGCCTTAGAATTCAGCCATCATCGCACACATAGATTTTCAGGTGCATAATTCTATTCAACTCGTTGTCTGACGGACGAAATAATAAGCTTTTTTTACTCAGCCCACATATTTGTCAAACGTACCCAAACTGCAAGAAGTCGAGTTCCTTTTTTACTTGAAACTCACACTACACAATGCAAATACGTAACAATTTAAATGCAAAATTACTTGTTCTACACTCATATTAAATTGAAACATTATTAAATGGCAACTTCACACAACCTTCGATTACAAATTTGCACCGTTACTGCGTTGATACTATCAATACAGCGTTACCAGAAGTTTTATGGAACACATTGTAAGGCAGTGGAAGCATGACTGATGACTTACGTGTCACAGCATATTTAATCATGAAAGATAAATTGAATATCACTATAACATGCGTATACTACGACTGTATCTTTCAAACTTCGAACAGGATATATGAATAACTTAGTTATCTCCTCGGCAACGTTCTGCGATTACAGCAGGTACACAAACTTTTCCTTGCAGTATATCTGTATAAGAATGCATACCAAATAACACAATAACAAAACATTTTCAAACCAACCTGCTAAACTGTTACAACAAGAAAGTTGTCCTTGAAAACATAGTTGCCTTCAGTGTTTACATAATAATTCTGTTGTCGTATGAAACAAATTGCACTGCACATTCACAACATACGAAAACACATCTTCCAATTGTTAAAAGTTAAATTTAGAAAGATTGCAGTCTTTTTCCATCTTACAAGTAAAATCTATAGATATGAACTTCACTGAGGTAAGAAATACCTATCAAACTCACTTAAAATTTTAAAAATTAGTATTTTACGTCTGAACTACTATCCACGACACACGTTCATCCAAACCGCTTTTTCATACAAAGGCAACTGTCAGATCTTTACTCTTAGTTCCAAGTTGTACCGCACAGCCGAGCTACGTATGTCCCTGTTACAAGAAAGCCAACATTGAAAACTTATGCCTAGTTAAATAATTTGAATATTAATATGTAGAACGTAAAATAATTATGAAAAATCTTATTGGCATTATTATATAAATTCCACTTGGTCTCAAATATTTCTGACTCACGTGCAACCAGTAAAAGAAACAATTTTTATACAAAAGTAAAATACTCATGTCAAATTTTTGTTCCCATACCGTCATTTATTAGGAATTAAATTTAAAAAACAATTGTGCCACGCACATATAAACAAACGGTTATGCCTTCTACCGTCTTCCAGCCAGTGTCCAGTAAAGATGTCATGTTTGCCCTTATTTCTTTCCTCCAGTCCATGACACTGCAGCACATTTTCTGAGTATGCCATGGCCATAAAAATATGCTGGGCATACAATATACAAGTAAAACCACCTGTCATGTTGAATTCTCTTAAAGCCATTCCTATCTTAATTTTGAGCCCCACCTGTTCTCATATAAACTTCAGAGGCCTCATCATAATGGTGTTACACACACCAAACCAAATTAAGTTCATATAATGACAAGGGAAAGCTTCTTTGCAAGTTACAACCCTCTTTTCAATTCCAAAATGGCATACTAAAATCCAAATGTTTGTCGAAAGATGGTGGAAGACGAACAACTTGTTGGTAAACATTCTAAAAAAATTTAAGTTTCTCGGCAATGAAGAAATCTAAATGGTCCTCCGGGTTGTTACACAATGTTAAATTGCAGATTGTTAACAATGTTTCAATCTCTATGGTGTGGGTTTTAATCACATGAAAAATACTCATAAACCATTAAAACTGCTGTAAAATAAGAAATCATGATTTATTTTAATATTTTCATTGTATAGGTACCAAAGCAGCTTACTTGTTAATGTCTTAAGTTTGAGTCACAATAACAAACAAATGAATATGCAATTATTAGCTGTAAGGACCTTCCCTCAAAAAGGTGTCGTGGGAAACTGCTGTTGTAAAACTTTATTCTGAACAAAGTTTTTCCAATGAACATTTGGCAAGCCCAACACAGCAAATTTAATGTTTCTGATCCTGCAATGCCAGGATACAACAAATTCAAGTGACAAGGAAAAGGGCTGATACTGTGCTGTGTTAATGATTTGTATGGTCACATACACTGGCCACGGAGCGATATATTGGGAAGTACCTTTAACCACAGTACACTCAGATTACAGTCTTGTCTTCTCTCTTGTGAACTACATGTCACTTGTCTGCCCTTCCTCTCCGTACACATCCCAAACATGACATGGTGTACCGTATTTATTGTACTAACAGATGGCAGAGTTTACATATTTTAAGGTCTGCCATTTTTGTTCACAACTACTGTGTTGATGTCATCATACCATACCACAATATTTATAAGACAAATTCCCAACACCCACAAATGCCCCCTAATATCAATCTGTACTCTCTACAATGAATGTTTGTGGTATCAACATACATTTTCTAAATGAGTGAAGCAGAATGCCTTAGCAAATGGCAAATATAATACTCTGAAAATAAAAGCAGCATGGAAGTAACAATAATCATAAATCTATAATTCAAGATGTGTAATAAATTAAACAAAATGGCAGCAAACACAATGTTATCGAAATTAAATCCACTCAAGCAAGGCACAACCAATGTAACAGACGTCATTCTATCGTGTCACATATTCAATATCTGTGAAATACATTCTCTCCGTCTGCACACGTGCTTTGTCTAGGTGACCAGACTTCAGAAGTGATATTTCCTAAATGAAAACAAACAAGTTACGCTTTCTTACTTAATGATACAACAGATGAGTACAATGAATTGTTAGTTTTGGCAGTGTCCTGCAAAAGCAACTGCTGCGGCCAATACCCATCATTTTGCCTCATAACGTGCGTGGCCCTGCAGTTACATTTCACGTTTGTACGATGATTCTCGCAAAGCTCCAATATGGAGGTACACAAACACGTGGTGACACGGTTCATAACATCGGTAATGAAGGCACAGACAATGCTCACAGAACCAAGTCAAGTATGCCGTTGACAACATCCATCGTTTGGTCGTCAATCAGAACAATATCGAAGTGCTTCAGAAACTCTTCCAGTCTCTCTTCCACCTGCAACGAAATGCATTCAAATATAACACAACATTAACAGACTGAGTTTCTATTAATGGCATTACATAATGTTACCAAATTATAATCCTCTGATATTTCTGAGTCTGTCTAACCCGATCATATAGAAATCCAATCTTGAGGACCGTGCCAGCATTCTGGACACCATCTGCCATAGCAGCATCACCGAGTTCATCGCCCAATAGCAAGACATTGCTACGGCTGGCCAGAACCTTAAAACAAAGCCATGAAATTATTTGTAAGATAATTCAGTGACCACAGTAGAAAAAAAAGCAATACAATTGTGGCCCAAGATTATGAAGTTACATAATACCCACATTTCAGTCACTTAGGTTACATAATGTAAAATTATTATGAATGGCATAAAATGTAAGCTCTGGCATCTGAAAGTAATGTTCCAGAATGCCCCTGAAGTATTCAGCATCGCTTAAGCAATACCTAAAAAAAAACATTAGCAAACCCTACGCGCCTGTTAACACAGTCACTGCCGCCTTATCTAAGAGCGTGTCCGACCACAGGAGCCGACATATTTCTTAGCAGTTTGTACGAGATACAAAGTGCCCCAAACAGATTGTACTATTATATTTTTATTTTCTATACAGGAGCCTTCAAAGTGCCCCATAACACGCACATGCATCAATGGTGCTGATAAATGATGACTCATATTCTGCACCAGTAAACACGTGTGCATCATAGACTTATGAAAGTTCAGAGTACTAAGTGATAGCATAAAAATACACAATTATTAATTGCGTATAGTTTGCTGTTAGGATAGAAAAAAAAATTAAATTTTCCTGAAAATGGCCAAAATATGAATCTGAAAAAAGTCCAGGATTTCATAAATCTGCAACAAGAAAAAAACTAAACTACATTGCTGACCAGGTCACACAAATAAAGACACTAAGACCGCCATGTATGACATCATCAAAAGGCACAGGAGTAATGAAGTCATGTGACTCACGTCAAGCACAGTAAATGTGTTAAATAGATGTTACAGAACATCGGGAGCGCTCCATATCACAGATTTAGTTAATCAGAAGTGTAAGTAAAAAAGACAAGCTGAAGGCTGGGTGGGACCCAGAGGCTGGAGGAAAAATCCTGTCCCCCCCGTCGGGAAGTAATCTGAACTATGGAGTTAAAGAACATCTTGGATCGGATCCAGAGAGGAAGTCAGATTTGAGAGACAAATAAATGTGCCTAAGTAAGATCTGAGGTTTTCACAGCAGTGAGTATGAAGCTTTCTGTCTTCTGGGTTCTTGCCTCCATCATCAGGGCGATGAATATTCATCGCCCTGATGACAGAGGCAGTATGACCTCTGAAACGTTGGTAACCATCGACCAGACTACACGGCGCAACAACCCAGAAGACAGAAAGCTTTAAATGTGTTCCCTGTCTCTACCTGGAAATAGCCAGACTTCTCAAGAGCATGTTCATTCTTGTTAAACGAATGAATGATGTCACCCTGGAGTCCATTCACTTTAAGACCGTTGAACCGCAGGTAGTTGGAGATGATGTGAACATTGGGGAGGAGCACGCTGTAGTACCTGAGCACAGCTGAGACAGAGTCTCCCAGGCCTGCTGAGAACACTAGAACAGGAACTTGTGCTGCCTGCAGCGACTGCAACATTATGTTGGTACCTTCTCTGGAAAATAAACACACGAAAATAGATCACTTTGGACTGGTTTCTTTGCCGAGACAGTGATGTGACAGAAAATATGTACTGAAGTACTGTGAAGGAACTTGCTTTTGATTGGTTATTGGCTTTACAATGGATCTTGAAAATTTCCAAAGGCCCATGCAGAATCCAAAAATGTTAGCTGCACCTCGTCAAAACAGACTGACTGAATGAATGAATAAATAAGTGGAGCTAGCACTAACTTCCTGATATGTGGGCAGAGAGAGATACCTGAGTTCTGTTCCTCCATCCCTGACAACATCCTCCAGTTCCTTTGTCTGAAACTCGAAGCCATAGAGCAGTTTCTCTGCTTCCTGGTACCAATTCACCATCTGCTTTGCTTTCTCTTCTCGGCTCATATTTGGGTCCATTTCAATAGGCCGGTAGCGCTGGCGTAGGACTTCATCTTGTTCCTTGTAGACACTCGGTACCTGGCTGCAATGACTGAAGATACCTGCGAAAGAATTCAACCGGTCACAATGTGAAACAATGGTTAACGTGAGCACTTCAGATAACAATCCATTGCTAGTGAAACTGATAAGGCAGTCCCTACAATCTGTAATGGAGTACACAGAGCTTCCAAATGCAAGTTTCTACTATAACTGTTCCACAGTACTTATCTGAAATATTCATGTCGTTTCTGTTGTTGACTTCTTCGCAACGTGCACTGCACTCTAAATGATATAGATTATAAAGTTTATAAAAACAAGTGCATCACCCTGATGATGGAAGCAGTACACTCCTTTTAAACACGAGTCAGTACCTACCAGACTACATCCCAGAAGCTAGCCATCTTCATACTCATCAATGTGAGAACCTCAAACATCATTCAGCTGCAGTGGTTATACGCTGTTCGGTACAACAAAAAGATGATCATTAATGTTTAATGTTGGGTAGGTAAGGATTAAGTCCGGAATTTCAAGAAACTATCACTGTATGCATAATGAAAAAGATAAAATCCTCAGTCATTATAAGCGGTAAACATGCCAAAGTACTCGTCCAAACAAAAAAGGTCTAGAAAACTGTATCACCTTGATCTGAAGATAAATGGATTGAATCAGCTGAGAAAAGAGTCCAATGGTAGGGTTTTGTAATCAAACAAACTGTGGAGTTCTTGACCAGTAGAGTAACTACCAACTGAAGGAGACTTTTCTGATCTACCCACCCCTTACTAGCACAACTATAAAGTAACAACTTGGCACAAGATCCATGTACCTACAGAAACTAGACATCGTTGGTTTGCCATCCACATGCTGCTTTGTAAGGGTCCGGTCAAAATCAGAGATAATCTGAAACAAGAAGAAGAGTGTGCTGGATCAACTCAAAAGTGTTGCCACCTTAACCACAAAGTAAATATGGATATTTTACTATCCACACATGTGCCTCTGTCACTGTATCCAAGAGAAATATCATCCTCCCAGTATTACGCCTTGTCCGTCTGTCTGATACATTACAAAACAATCTCATGACTGAGCAAGGTCAAATTTATTTCATTCATGACTCCAATTATTCACCCGCAGCATCCGTTCTCACACTCAGCCCTCGTATTTCATCACATGAACGAAATGTGGGAACGTCAGCCAACCACCACTCTTATGACAAACAGATTAAAACTACACATAGAGCTCAGAATAATACCTCTGTCAAGGCAATATTAAGATTCCTAAGAAATAAAAATGTTTAAAATAAATACATTACTTAACTATAACACACATTCTACATTAAAAATCACTTACCACTATAATATTAAATGTAAATATGAGAATGATGACTTGCTACAAACTGATTTAAGCAATGCCACTGGAAGAATTTAGTTAAATCAGCTTCAAATATGGTTTTAAAGTTTTGAATTTCATTTGTTGTCTGAAGTGTCGAAGGTTGACTAACGCAGCAGAGTTCACTGCAAACCCCAATAGCAAACCAACACCCTGATACAATCAGCATACCTGCAGCTTCTCCCTGCCTCCATCTATGAGACTCATGATCATGTTCTGTACACGAAGCTTATCATGAATCCGCACCGAGTTCCTCAGCAATATCTGAAGGTGTAATCCAAAGAATAGTAATTACAGACAGTGACCAAGAATGTGTCTTGGATACAAACAATAAGCGTCTTGAACATAACATTGCTCTACTTTACATACTGTGTTGGCATTTGCATTGAGCAACTGAGGAAAACACAAAAACTTCACATGGGATACCTGATTTCATAGTCAATCCTGAATACAAGAATGTTAACACGTCCATTGATCGTATGTGAAGTCACATATGGTCACTCAAGTGCAGTGAGTTGAAATTAATGATCCTGCACTTAACACGACACTACTTTACAGCCAACTTTATGGAACAATACTTACATTTTCCAGTTTCACTTGCTCCTTGGTACTTTGCTCCGTCATTTTGTTTGTACGTTTGTTGCCGTAGGTCAGGAAATTCGTGAAAACTGAAAATTACAATCGAGTTGCTGGTGGCCGTTTTTTATATCAGTGACCACTTCAAACTTACATTATGAATAGTCCTATATCTGCTGACGAACCATGTACCATATTAAATATGCACGTAAAATGACAATCGACTCGCTGATGTATTTAATAAAATCTTATATAGACTGTTGGAAATGTGTTAATATGAAGCATTCCATCAGTATATGCATTTCGTATCAAATGTCAAAACACGATATTGTGCAGAACGTTATCAAAGTGACACGGCGTAATGAGCCGTATCACAAAGTATTCAACAGCCAATAATGCCGAACTGGCAGTCGCACGGAACTAGCCATTTAGAAGGCCGTCCTACGAGGCCAAATAGGATCACTGCAGTGCACATAAACTGGCATCTAATTAGCAAATTTGCCTGAGACGGTCTAATCCCATATTAAAAACAGATGAGTAATTAGCCAATGTTCTTTCGTTCAATCCAAACATTTCTTTTTCGAACGGACAGCTGAACATATTTTATGGCATAGTAAACTGCACTGCCCAAAATTAAACTTGCATTAAAATTTAAATAAACTTGCCTTTATCGGAAAGTAACTGGTCCTATAAATGCTGTGCAAGTGTAACATTACAGGCAACGATGCAGAACCACCTGTTTTATATGACCTGTACTTTAACCTTTTTATAAAATAAAATTTGTACATTTTCTAAATAGCAGATTATAATATATAATTTAATAACAAATATTTACACATATGAGCTATTGTACACCTACTGGTTTTAAATGAACCTAAACAAGGGCAGTCAGACTGCAGTCTACAAGTCAAATATGGATATACAGAGGGGGGTCTGTCTGACCTGTAAATAGTATATGTGTTCTTTATATTAAAAAAGAGAGATAAATGTTTCTTCAAAATAATGGGCATCAAATCTGGTGGAGGAGGAGTCAACACTAAGTTCTGTAAGGCTGGTAATCCTTAGAATGTTATATTCAGCCAACTTGGAAAGAAATCCGGGCTGGGATAAATTACTGCAAAAGCCACGTTCTTGTATTGTTTGCATAAGTTGTGTGGCTCAGTAATTTATAAATCCTTGGCATCCTTCCACGTTATACTATGTCCCTCACAAACAACATAATTATCATACTAAATTGTCATGTTAATCTTCTGGGTTCTTAGAAAACCAACAGACACCTTCACCACCACAAGAACTTACAATCTCACAGCTTCAGCACTACTGATCACTGACCCTCTGAATAACTGAAGAAAATACCATTCCAATTGAATTCTTGTATTTTTCAAGGTTTTTGATTGCTTTTACATAAACTTATTGTTCATTTTGTGACACATTATTTTTTTATTCCCTGTAGGATGCAGTGATAATTATTCTCAGCTCCATGTCACATCACATATCAGAATAATGTGTTCTACAAACATGTGGCAGTTTCAGAATAAAACTGTTCCTATTTATATAACTCTTTACTGAATTTTTAAAAATAATTTCTCACAATTTTACTCTCTAAAGAAACATTTTTGTGCAATGTACACAATTGATGACTAACAGGTCAGAGGAATGATTGTTACAGTAGAAAAAAAGAATGTAAATATACCTGAATTACAAGTATAAAAATATATATAAATATATCTCCCTTTGTGATACAGACTGAAATCACACCAAGGTATATATGAACATTCTCTCTTAAGAAGTCACATCTGGTGTTACATGTTGTATGTAATCAATACTTAATAAATATTCAATGTCAAGATATAGAACTACAAATAGTACAAACTACACTCTACTGATTACATGATTCACTGCTGTATTCCACAAATAACATATCACACAATGTTTACTTGTGCAGAGAAGGAATGAGAAATGTCCTTTTGAAACAGCAGTGTGGAAGGTAAAGAAGTCTTTGTTTGCAATTAATGTATTTTATGTTTCTACATGCAAGGAACTGGCCTACAGTAAATAACTGCCATTTTCACAATACAAAGTAGTGGTCATCACTTAGCTGCAAATCTCACATCCCATTTTCAATTGTATGGCAACATTTATGCCAATGAAAGAAATTATATGTCGTGGCCTTAGCGAACAAGACATTTCATGTTACCGCCGAAGAGGTTAATGTGTCTAAAATTTGATACAAATGTAGAACTTGAACAATGTCACTTGGGAGCACATTTACTGAGCCACAGTGGACATCACAAGACCCCAATAAGCATTATATTTTGAATAGAGAAGGGTTAATCCATGAGGAAGCAAGCAGAGGTAAATTATGCCTACCCTTCTTAACAAAATATAATGACAGTTGTGATGCATCCATCTAGCTGGGTTATGCTGGCTACTAATATGACCAGATAAAAATTGAAACGGTTTAGCTGTTGGAAAACTGTCACTTTTGTAATCTCTGAATTAATTTTGTGTAGGTTTTTGAAACACAAAAAGGAAACAAAAAAACTGTAAGAAAATATGTGAAACTATGTACATGATACAGTTTCTGTTACATGAATTATTCATTGAGCCTGTTATCTGCTAATAAGCCAAGTTACCAATGCAACAGTTGCAAACAGAGATGACTTTACTTTCATCATTCCATTGTAAGTTAGAAGCTTCTTAAATATTTGCACCTGTGCTTGTAACATACAACTTTAATACAAGTGTTACATATGAAGTGTGTATAAAAATTCAGAATGAAACTATGTATGATGTAAACTTTAGGAATGTTCTGCATCAAGCAGTGGGACTTGGTTCTCATCATCACTCGAGATCAGCAGGTGCTGCTGCTGCGATGTGTACAGCACGGGGTGTTCTCTACTGGATATCCTCGGAACTGAAGTCAGTAGCAGGGAAGCTGTAACAAACACGTACATTTCCTGAAACCAAACAGACTGGTACATTTCTCTTCTTTGTGAATCAAAGAATGCCCACAATGCTCCTGAAACATAGAGATTTCTGAACACCACCAGTGTATCTGCTCAGTCGCCGCAAAATCTTCACTTTATACATTAGTTTACAAGAAATTGCAATTCTACCATAAAATATATGAATAAAATTTCTACTTCATGTCAGACAGTACTGTAGTGTACAAATGCGTTCAAGTATGTGATAACATTACATCACCAACTTATGAATACTTTTGCTTACAAAACACTGAGACTGCATACACATTATGAGTTCAGAAATAAACTTGGAAAGCATGCCTTATGCAAATTTTCAGGAATACCTAATTAAAACACACACACACACACATACACATGCATTACTTTATTTACAAGAACTCAGCTATTTATGAGGGTTTTCTTAATTTTCAGACTTTGTGGGATATGAATCTTGATATAGTAGGTTCTCTGTTACATGCAACTTAACAATTTTGCATCATTTATATTAAAACTGTAGTCAATTGAAGGGTGTAAAATCTGGATGAACAAAGTGGTCATGAGAAGTATCTTCATATTTGATGGTTATCGTCTGGGTTGTTGCGCCATGTAGTCTGTTAGAAAAGCGATAATGGAGGCAGCAAGGACCTCTGAAATGTTGGTACACATCTACCAGACTATAGGGCGCAACGACCCAGAAGAGAGTCATCTTCGAACTCACTGCTATGGAAACCTCAAATCCTATTTATCTCAACATTTTCCTGAAGAAAACTATCAAGACATCCAGTTATGACTGCTTAAGTATGACCACTGATGGTAGAAGTATGTGAGAGCACCTAGGTTTGTTCCAATTTACTGTCCCAGCATGCATGTGACAGGTTTCAGGAAAACCATTCTTGGTGACAAGGACAAGAATGATAGAAGAGATGGAAAGACAGAATCAGAACAGCATACATCAGGCACCATTTTGCCTACTGTAAATGCCAAACAGGTAAGTCCTGATGCAAAAGACAGAAAGGAACACTGCGTGAAAACAACCAAACCAATGACATGCAAGCAGGTTAGTTATACTGCAACATATTACACCAGTACTTTAAACAGGGACACAAGGTAGCAATCATGCTTCAATACACGCGACTGATCCATATGGCATCATGCTGACACAGACGATCAACAACCTGGTACAACACAACACGCACAAATTTCTGTGTAAGAGTTGAACCTACCTGCACAACAGGTTGTCAATTTCTGATCTACCTCTTTCTTGGAATGAAATTAAAATCAAAGAATTGGGATAATGTGCCAACAACAGCAGTTAAAAGTTTGGCCAACCTCTTAAAAAAGTTCAATAAATTTGGGGGAAATGGACAGTTTTCCTAGCTGATAACTGAACGAGACTATTCCTGACAAAACGGAACAATTTTTGGTCTTGGATTTTAGGTTTCAATAGTGGTACGCATTTGCACTGCAATCTTCTAGACTATCGCACAGCAGTCTTCTGGTTGTACACCGCTTTACACAAACAGCCTGCCTCCATCTTCAAGGTTGATCTAAAATGTTGATATAGAACCAAACAATCAGACAGCAAACCAATCCACAACACCACAATCTAAGTTTCAGTGCTTGCTAAATTTATGAACAAGTGCCAGGTCTGATCCTGGCAAAAAGCAGATTAAATTTTTGGTGTATTATAGAACCAATTTCACACACTGTTGGGTAAACTCTTGAAAAGTAACTGGAATCATTTCTGATGAACCAAATTCTGTCAGAATACTGGGCCACTTCCCACCAAAGAAACAGGCAGCTTTTGAAGTCAAATTTCTCCTAATATTGATTTTATAATGACTTGGCTAATATTTTGTGCATTATTTAAACAATTTCTGTCAAATCATTTGACAATCTTTCAGTGAGTTCCTGGATCAGTGTTAATGCAGATAGAGAATATGTTTTAAATTGCATACAAAAAACTTAAGTCATGACAACTTTTACATTGTAAGGAAGCAAAGAATGTTGTACATTATCATGGTGCTGGCCAGGTAGATGATGTCTCGAAATTGCTGAGATTTGACTCTTGGTTCTGCAGAGGCAGCAATGAAGTTCACATGAAGCAAGACAGGAAGCAGTGCGAGTCACACAAGAAAAGCCAGAAAATAAACATGTCACATCTCTCATTCATTTGGCCATCTTGTTGAACACAGCATAAAATATCTTTTTGGCAAATTTTGTGCTTAAATTTACTTTATGAGGAATCATGTTTTGGTTAGTGTGTATATACTTAACAATAGTGTGCCAAGTGCAGAAACTACTTCGTGCTGAATGTGGTAAGACGATTATGTACGGTGAAATGGAAAGGGATGACTGTGGAATATTTAATGACTGCTTCATTTGTACACCATTAAGCAAAGCACTTTAGATGTAAGGTAGTGTCAAATTATATAAGACATTAATACTGTATACTTAAGTTTAAAGCATCAGGATATATTTGGAAAGGGGGGGGGGGTTGTATCCTATTTCAAATTTGTTTCTTTTTCAGATTGTTTTACAATGCTGTATCAAACCACAGAGATTGTTAGCATCAAATAAATGATGAGGAAATTTATAAATGGTACACTGCAAAGTATTGGGGAGAAAGTAATGACAGGCTATTCTAATGTACTATCACAGTTCATGGTGTGAACAACACAATGAACCATTTATTGATACAAACACTGTACCACGAAACTGAATAAAAGTCTGTGATGTTCACAGCCTAAATATCCATCGCTGTTCTTATGGGTACAGCAAATATCTTTCAGTTTGTGGACCTGGGCTCATATCTCTTGGAGGACAAATTTCTTGATGTTTTCTTTTCCACCATGTCCATTTAAGCAAATCCTAAAGAACAGTTATATAAATACTTATTTTAATTTTAATTTCAACAAAGCCAGCCACCCAATGTATAGTTCCAAAAGCAGATGTACGTGGTTAAGTGTTCAAGAAGCTGCATACAGTTGCAATTACTCCACCTGTTCTGTTTAGTTTTACATCCAATTTATAAAAGTTGACCTAAGTTATCAGAATGACGGAAGAAAAAAAGCTGCTGAATTTTGCATACACAGTCACAAAAACTGACACATGAGTGACCTGACAAGCAGAATAAATTTTGTCTGCATACTTTGCATCCGCTTGTCGTGAGTCACACTTTGAAGTCTGTAATATGTAAAGAAAATGAAGAGTACATTACTCTTCCTTACAGACCACATTGGCAGACAGCAGAAACAATTTGTAAATGGGTGAAGTATCTTTGGACATCTTATGTCAACATTTATTCCCCCTTCAAAATAATCCACTACTGCTTTACCAAATTTCAATTTTGTTAAGTGTGTGACAGACATAAAACAAATTACACTCATTTAAAGGGACATTATATAAAATATTTAAACATTTTGATTTCTTTCTTGAAACCAATTCATATATATAAACATTTATGTTTATTATCTCATTTTTCTAATATGTGATTTGCAAGATAGTTTCATGTAAGCGTGTTCTTAAGCAACTTGCAGTAAATGTTGGAAATTCAACAATTTAATTCTTTATTAATGAAACAGGCAGGTGAAATTAAACAAGTACCTACATTTCACAACATTTTTAATAAGGTTAAGCACCAAAAGACTCCACCAACACCTAAGAAACCATCAACAAGAATAGAGGATTCAAATAAAACATAAAACTAATGCAAGATTAAGGAGGATTTGTGGTTTTCATGCATGTGAAAATAAAGATTGCTGCCTTCTGGGTTGTAGCACCATGTAGTCTGGTAGAAGTTTACCAACATTTCAGAGGTACCTCCATCATCAAGGCGACGACTCTGAACTGTTAGCAAACTTCTACCAGACTACACAGTGCTACAACCCAAAGGCAGTCATCATAAATAGACATAACAGCAAACTGAGTTGTGTTGGTAAAACACAATATTGGACTAAACAGCTGTAAACCAACTTAATACAGGCTTTCACACATAAGAGCTTGGTGATACTGAACAACAACCAATCATCTAATTTCAAGCACTGGCGTGTACTGAGATACCATGTTCATTTAATATTTTCATTTATTTGTAAATTTTACACTAGGCTATGTAAAAACAATCACATTATTTCAGTACTTTCCTTACAGACTAGGCAAGGTACACATTAATTTATTTGTACCATACGTAAACTCTTCTCACACAACAAGGTAAAATGATGGCAAATCAGTTCACAACAAAATTATAGAAATGCAGGTAAGTTTGCCAATTTCAGGGACAGCATTTCACAACCATAACACCGCTTAAGAGTGAATGCTTAGGTAGAATCAGAAATGGGTACTGAAATGCTGGAAAATGAGTCTCGTACCATGAGATACTACTGGTCAGATGACCTGTCACTGAATCACAAGATTTTATCTTCAATGGTCAGTTTGCTTTTTATAAATGTCTTCACTTCTGAATAAATGTAACAATTATTTGACAGTGCAGTCAACTGACACTGTCAATGAAGTCTGCCAACAAATAATAAGAAATGTGCATAAAAATAAAAACAAAGTGCATTATTCTGTTCTTTTCTAATGGACCATATTCACTGCTTTACTTTGCTACAGTCAGTGAGCGAAATGTAACATTCGGTCTTTCACAAACATACAATGCAAGATGGAAATGAAAAGATAATACAGCAATTAAATCTGAAACCGACAATTTATGCCAGAAAACACATACACAAATTTATATGGCTGAACAGAAACAAACATTCAAAATAATCACGTCCAATGACATAACAAGAAAATTCACTTGTGGGTCATTTATTTCTAATTCTGATTCAGTTAATGACAATTCTCAGATCCCCTTCAAGAAACAATAAACATGAAGTCTGACTCAACAGTTATCCTGAACTTAAAAGCTATCAGTTATAACTAAACACTTTCATCAATATTTTGACATTAATTTTCTTCCATAATGCCCCCCCTTTTCACAACTGTAGTCCTCTTTACACTAATTTCACTTTCCTAAACATCACATGGATCTAACACTTCCCACAACGTAAAATGTTGGAATTCATATTAAATAAAAATGTTCTGGGTTAAGAACAGATACTTTATATATTTATCTCTAAATCTAGTACTGAAAAGCTTGGCAGAAGACATCAACTCTTTAAGTGTCTGGATTCACAGTTGAACTGTGAACATTAACACCGGATCAGATAAAACAAAACTGTGTGGAACATCAAGCCTGGCTCACAACCCGCAAGTTGCCAGAGTTATATATTAAATGATTCTTTTATTTAGTGTAAGAGCGTCACACTTAGGAGAGTTCTGTGACTGCTTCAACTACATCGGCCTACTTCATTAGCATTGGTGCAATGAACGTACTGCACTTCAAAACCAAAGACTTATATTTTGACAGAATTGTGGTAACTTGATTGCTGAAGTCTTAACACAAACACAGACATGAGTGAAGACAATGTGCTTGTTTGTGAAATACGACAGAACGTCAGGTACTGTGCCCCTCTGCAACATTTATATGTGACAGGTGGGGTAAGGAGAATGATAAGAAACCATGAATGAAGTGTTTGCAAGGGACGGTGGTTACAAGAGATTCCACCAAGCTGCATTCTCCACACATTGAGCGATGAAGAATTAAGAATCCCTGAATATAAATTTTACACTATACATGTACAAAACAATTACTATAATTTATTTTGTTGTTATTCCTATCAAGTTTATAGGCAGAAAGTTGACTTGTGTGCTGAAATGAAATACTTCAGTAAGTTGTTAAATATTTATGGAACTCGACAAAATTGTGACTTGGGGGCGAGGGAAGTAAAGTTTTGTAATATATATACAGAACTATGAAACCAATCAAGTGAAGTCAACCAATTCCACTTCTTAATTGTATTGGGGAGATAGGCGGCTTGAATCTCAGCTGAAACAAACTGCATCAACAGGTTTTAATATTCATCAGTCCCTTTCGGCAAATGAAACAGACTATGTATGACCAGTCAGTGTTGTTGTTCTGGGTTGTGAAGCCCTGAGGATGGAGATAGTATCTTTCTGTGAAATGCTGGTATCTACCTATGAATTCACACAGAGCCAAAGCCCAGACCAACAACATCTTTCCCACTGTAGTAACCTAAAATCTCACAGATTATAATTGTTTTTTCCAATCATTTCAATTTCATTGAATGTTATCATCCTGCCACAGAAAGACACTATATAACCTTTAATATGAGTAGAGCAATATTAAATAACCTACAATCCATGTACACAAAGTTCACTTCGGTATCTGACGGTTATTACTACAAAAACGCCTGACATGGAGATAAAGCATACATTATGAAATCTGTGGTTTAGAGTCAGACTGACCTAACTACACAATATACCACTAGAACAGAACAGAACAGAACCGAACCTAACCTAACCTAAGCAAAGCTAAGCTCTATATTACAGGAAGATGTGCACAGCTCTGTCTCTTAACGTAATGAAGTCAGCTGTCAAAATATCTACAACTACCAAGTATAAATAAGGGTCAATGTGGCAGAGAAACTGATTCAACTTTCTGGTTGCTCACCTCTGCATGTCATGAACATGTCAATAGCCACTACTGAGTCAGTACCAACTGCAGTCCCCACGACAATGAAGCAGTAATATAAACCCTTCACTCAAATTTCATAACTCAGTTCATTACCACTATTAAGTCGGTACCAACTGGTCACAACAACAACAAAGTAATAATGTACACCCTTGATCAGAATTTCAAACACCTCAAATAAAAATCAACTGCAATTTCCATGCAAATGTCATGGCCACATACCCCCCCCCCCCAAAAAAAAAAAAAATCAGTTCAATATCAATTTGCAATATTTTCAAATTTTGAAACATCCTGCTGAGTAAGTCTTCGAAGATGAAGAGGCAAGCTCTGCGATCACAAAGTATGCACCTGCACGTGTGATCCAAGGCTGCATGCAGTTAGGGGCCTTATAGTTAGAAACCAAAGTAAAATGGAGCAGTGTGTCATAAAAACTAAACTAAACAGTTCCACTGCTACCATTCTGCTAGTGGTGCTGCTTCCGGGCCCCTCGCCCTCCTCTCCCACCCATCCTGCCACCATGGTGCTGGCTCCCCATACCATTTTTTTCCCCTGCTGTGGTTGTGCTGGAAGATGTGAACACACTGGCAGACAATGCCTTGCCCGCGGGTATTCGGAAAAGCTGAATCTTGAGGTGATCGCATATCTCGAGGCACACCTGTGACGAATAACGAAGTAGATCCAGGCTCACCCACACCTATAAAAAAATGGATTTATGAGTCTTGAGACTAGTTGCATGGCATAAGTTGATTATGGGAGCCACAAGTCACTCACCAAACACAGCCACAGGACAATGTACTCTTGGATGAAGAAATTGAAGTACTGGTTAAGGAACAGCATGGCTGGGCCGATCAGAGCCGAGTCCAGGTACTCCAGCTCGTTTTTCGTCATGTGCGCCACCTGCAGTGGGGTACAATGACTCAGTCAATGAATCATGGACATAAGAGAGTCATAAATGCAAGAAAAACTGATGTATGGGTTATATCTTCTTGATTTATTCATGATCATCCTGCAGCCATGGGTACACTGGTACCTACTTACAAATCCACGCAGCATTACAACCCACAAGATAAACACTGACAAATCAGATGAGTCATACAAGGAACTCCATTATGTTTTAGAAGCACAAGATTTATACTGACAACATCTCATCACTCTGCCAAAACAGCAATTAATAATAATCACAATGCTTCTTAACCAGTAACCAATTCACCTGTGTACCTGAGTTTAATGTACTGTTATCCTCCCGTTCATACTACGAGGCTCGTCCTTAAAGTAAGTTTCCCTGGGGCCGTTTACAGAAACAAAACACAATTTCATGGAAATATTTATTGCAACAGATACAGCAAGTGTCCAGCTATTTTTCAACATATTCGCCACCGGAATTGAGACATTGGTCATACCGTGGGACCAACTTTTGAATACCTGTGTCGTAGAAGTCTGCCGCCTGGGATTGGAACCACTGTGTGACAGCCATCTCCGCCTCTCTGTCATTCTCAAAACGCTGACGCTGACCGGACAGGAATTTCTTGAGGTGTAGGAAAAGATGGAAATCACTGGGAGCGAGGTCCGGGCTGTAGGGTGAATGATTAAACACCTCCCAGCTGAACTCCTGCAGGAGACTTGCTGTCCGTCGAGTCGTGTGCGGCCTAGCGTTATCACTGGCCGCACTTCACAGTCGGCGGGAGCTGGAATAAGAATCTCCATCTTCAACAGCTGCAACGATGCTACTGTGAGAACGCGGGAAGTGCCGTTAGTGCATGCGCCATGCTACGTCATTGCTCTATCACGTACGCACAGTCGCTTCGCTCAATATAAGGTTTGCTAGCTGTGGGACGAGTGGGAAACTTACTTTTGGGACGCGCCTCGTACATGCACTTAATTTTAAAATAAGTTATGAGGCTTGCATGTAGTCACTGATAATCACACATCAACTTACCACAAGTCTGTTGGTAACCTTAGCAGCTGCCATACCAAATGCTAGTATGTAGAGAGCAGGATGATTCTCATATACATGTTCCACGCTTTTCCTGTAGATGATGAAAGCTGGGACAATGACAAGGCTGAACGGAATCACGGGGGACAGAACGCTTGTGCCCTACGTAACAATACAACAAATTTCAGGACTGTCTCATCAAACATGACATAAACATTTAACTTTGTTGTGGTTTCCACTTTGGTAAGAAGCATTTCTTTCTGTATTCAGCACACATTCTCTGGGCCTGTTCCTTAAGATTCATTTTATGTTATCCTCCCATCTATATGTAGGTCTTCTAAACAGTCTATTTCCTTCACACATACAGACTAAAATTTTGTACATATTTCTCATCTACCCCATGTATGGTGCATACCCCATTAATCTGATCCTAATGATATTTGGCGAAGATACAAAAATTGGAAGAACCTCATTAAGTAGTTTTCTCCACCCTCCTGTTATTTAATTATTCTTAGGTCTAAATAAGCACTCTGTTCTGAAACAATTTCCATCTGTGTTTTTCCCAGGCCTCTATAAAAACAGTGATACAGGTCCTCAGTGTGATAAATGAGGTTGAATTAACATAGCTATTGGCTGGGCTGAATTTACTCACAGACTCTTTGCCCATCCTGAAATTTAGCAATATTTGAATTGTATACAGAATAGATAACAGAAAATTTGTCACACACCACAAATATCTCTACCACATATTTTCTGGGGGTACAAAATTGGCTCTCTCTCTCTGTCTTCATGAACAAATGAAAAGCAGACATTCACATCATATAAAATTGAATACTCAATATTAAATCAACTCCACAACATGCAGTTTGATTAGTTTGCCTACCAGCAGCTGAATGGCATGCATGACACATGCAACAGGCGCTCCTCACCACAAAATTACCAGAGATGGCACCACCAGCTGAGAATGACTTCACAACAACATAAATGTCACTTCAAATACCACTTTCAGCTGTTTAGAAATTGCATTTCACTAGGTATTCTTCCGTGTTCCCCAATAAATATGTGTGAACTACATGACATGTTTTCCTTTAACTGCCTTCCTTCAGAATGAAAAACATTGCCAAACACATAACTAAGCAATACATAATTCAATATTAAACATTCACAACAAAATTTCCAAAAATTTAATATTTACAGGCAAAACATACATATTTAAAACACATACTGAATGTGTATGGTTCCATTCCTAACAAGCCACAATCATATTGAAACAAATACTCACATCAAGCAGTGCCATTTCTATGCAACTCTGTTCACGCTTGGTTCCGAAAATCCAGAACCTCTCAAGCTGCCCCTTGACCTTGTGTTAAAAAATACTTGTGCAGACTTGCTATATAGATCCTTTGGGATCCTGAATTAAACAGCATATTTCTCTGACTAACTAACATTGTCTCTAACATAAATGGTTTAAAATGGAAATAAAGAATGAACAAGAATTAATAAACACTACTACACTATAATGGGAATAAATGTAACAAATCAAAATATTGTTACAGTAATAAAACCAAGGAGGACAAGATGGATGGGGGTAGGTAGAATGATTGGGAGTAATGCATACCTATATACTGATGGGAGGATAATATTAAAATGAATCTTAAGGATATGGAGTGTTGACTGCAATCATCTCAGGGGTGATACCATTGGTGGGCTCTGGAGAACACAGTGATGAACCTCTGTGTTCCATAAAAGATGGAAAAATTGACTAGAAAACAACGTTTTGCTTCTCAGGGAGGACTCTGCCCAATGGAGCTATTTATACTCTGCTTATAACAATTTGTTTTGCACTGTGCTCACTGTGCATATGCAGAACAGAAATGAAACTTTATTAGCAGCATCAAGAAAGGAAGTTATTCTAATAAGTAGCTGTGTTAAATATAAATGAGTTCAGTTCCCCTGACACATCATTACATGCACGCTTCACTATGTAAATATTACGAAAATCCTACAACAAAGGTCAAGGAGCAACCTGTAATGTTTCCCATGCAATGTCATTGTCCCTCCAGTTCATTAATAATGAGTCCTCATTAAGGTAGAAATATTCATACAATATTACTGTCGGTGTGACACCGAATACCGTCAGCATCAGTAAATGAACCAAGTGACAAACGTAGAAGAATCTTTCTAAATGTCTAATACTCAGTTTTTAAATATAATAAAACTTACTTGGTATCTGGAACATGTCCATTAAAAACCACAAAAGCACATCACTGGATCAGATATTACAAAGAAAATATGGACACAAGCCATGAAGTCACTTACAGCAACAGTCGACCCATTCTTCCCAATGCCACCAGTTATAATGATGGCAACTTTGGACTGGGCAAGCAGGGCTGCCACCAGAACGGCTACATATATTGGAACTAGCTTTAGTTCCACGTCCAACCATGGCAGCTGATAGTCGCAGCATAAAGAGTAACCCACATATACAAAGTCATTAATGGCATCACAAAAGTCATTCCTCACATGAGGTTTCAGTCACAAAGGGAAAAGGTTGGGCAGAAGGACACACCATATCCAGAATATGGATGTCAAAACCCAGGATATAACTAAGAGATGTGGAACATATGTTTAGTTACAAACAAGAGGGTTTAAAACGCATACAGTGGAGAGAAAGAAGGTACATAACAAGTACTTAGTAAAAAGCATAGGAGTTCTAAAAGTGTACAGAGTGGACAAAGAACAGACACACTGCACACAAAACCAAACATTCTTATGTCCTGAACCGCCGTTATAAAGAAAAGAACTATCTTTTGGCAATCAGCTATAACACTATGGAATAAAACTCTGATACTCGTATGTCAAGATGGCCATCTTCTGGGACGTTGTGCTGTGTAGTCTGGTAGATAGTGACAGACATTTCAAAGATGCTTACAGCCTTCATCATCTGGGCAAGGAGTAAGCCACATGTGGGAAAGTGGCCAGTATTCCAGGTTTAAAAATTGTCTTATCTCCACAAAAAGGGACTGAAATCCTGACACAAATATGCATTAATCTGATGGAGACTAGCAATAATTGGTCCAGATCTAACCAAGAGGAAAGCAGTGGTCCAAGATAAATGGTCACCCATCTCACACAAGACCCAGTTTAATGTTGTTTACCCTGGAGAAATTTGTTACTCATCAAGTTAGTCCCTCAGAGAGTGTATGAAATGTCAGAGTCTTACGTCCGACCGAAGTGGCTGATCACCACCAAAGACTTCATTATAGCCACTCATTGCAAGAACTTAAAATGTTATGAATTTGTAATAAATTACTTACATAACAGTGGATTTAAGAACAGAGTGGATGAAGGGAAATGGTTCTCAATACAAAATTGTCTAGAACAATTTTGGATAAAGAAGAAAAGATGTATGGAACCTTTCATCTTAAGAACAAGACATGAGACTACTACATGGCACTACAACCCAGAAGACAGCCATCTTCTTCTTGTAACGTAGCCATCAGCACACACTTTTTTTGTGTGTGCGCTAATGTTAACTGTTAAATTTTAAGCAAGTGGTATTTTGAAGTGCAGTGTAAATTCTTGCCACAAAAGAATCAAATAGATGACGCAAGGAAGGGTCGAATGAAGCCAGGTAACATACACATCAGCTGCTAGCCACACCACAACCATTCCGACACACATCTGAGCACAACATAAAATCAGAACAGTCTTCTTTGAAAGCTAACACTGCTCTGAAGTGTTAGATGTGACCCTTCACCAAGTTTAGTTGGCAAGCTTGTTCAAACAACTTACAGCACACGTGGAGCCGTTTTTTCCTATCCCACCAGTAAACACGATTACAAAGTTGCGGTATATGACAATCACCGCCATCACAATTGTGAACAGCCCTACCAAATACCGCAATTCAATATACTCTAAAAACGGAATCTGCAATCAGAACAAACAAATGACAAATACAAAACAAAATTGAAGCAGCTTAATATTGAAAACAGTAAGCTGCAGGCAGAGTAATAAATGATTGATAGTTATTTAAGAGCAAAACCATGCAAGTTGCAGTGCACAAACTTGCATCATAACTACAAAGCAAAAGCAGCTCAGTCCCTTCAGCATTCCATTTATGATTCATCAAAACACAGATCCTTCTTCACAACCCAATTTTTGTGTTGTGTGTGAGGTGTGAATAATACTAGCACCACATGGTGATAAACAGTCTTCCAATTTTGCATAATTTTCTAAAAGTATGAAAATTCTGATAAATTAATATTTTTAATAAATATGGAAAACAAATACATTATATCATGGTTTGGTCATTAATAAACCACTGTAACTTTCCCTATGACCTTCTAAACTGATGTGCCATGGGCACGTCTTGCACAGTATCTGCTGGTTCTTGTTACTTCTAAAAGGAAAGAGAGGCAGTAGGTTCTATTTTTAAGATTAAAATGTATTTTGGGGTAATAAACTGCATGGAAGAACTGAGAAAAACTGAAAGCACTGTCCAACACCTGCTCTACCTTCAAAATGAGCATCTCCAAAATGTTAAGAAAGCGCAAATCTGTTTAATATTGGCCATGAAAGAACATCTACGACAAAACAGTCAAATATAAGACAGCAGGAAACAAGGAAGGCTTGGAAGAAAAATGTTATATGATGCTCTTGTCTATAACTTAAACATATCAAATGGGAACTTAACCATCAGTTCATTATACTGAATGAATGTAGTACCAATTCTACTGTGTCATTCTGCATAACTAGAACACAATATAACAATACATATCTGTCATGTGGGTCAGCACCAGGGACATACTGCGCAGCACAATGAACCTGATAAAATCTCCGGCAATATGCAGTGTCAATTGGTTACACGAAGCAACCGACGCTTCAGGAACCATCTCCGTAGGGGTTCTGACGTGAACATCAGAACCCTGATGATGGGGTCGGAGATGGTTCCTGAAGCGTTGGTCACTTCATGTAACCAACTGGCGTGGCTAATCGCCCGATAAGATTTAACTGAGTTTATTCACAGCAAAAGCTTCAAATCATAGAGCACAATGAATCTTTTGTGGCCCACTTAACACCATCATGAGCTCAATGAAGACAAAATGCGCAAAGCAAAATTCATTTCTTGATGCTGTGAGCATGTTCAGAACATTTTAATGTACTAAAGGAAAAATTAAGAAATAAGGAAAACACATAATGGGAGGACAATAAATAAATGCATGACAGAAAGAAAGAAAGAAAGTCACACAAACATTGGGTTTGTTCTGTAAAATATTCCCCTAAAGGTACCATCTTGAATACAAATGTTCAGGTCCCCTAGGATTCTGTAAATAGAGGTGTACAGTACTGAAGTCAGATGTGCACATTCTCAACTGGATTTGTTTGATGCGGTGAACTGGGGAGTTTATAAACAGAAGGCAATGATTTCTCATCTAAATCCTTACCTTCTGAAACAATACAAATGGTAACAAATATTGAGACACCACCTATCCCATAAACTTCTCCTGGTCATGGGGCCAGAGCAAACAACTTAGGCCCATATTACAGAACAATATCAATTATTAAAGGATAACTCAGTTGAAAATTAAAAGTTTGTGTCTCAAATACTGAAAATACCTGTATCAAGCCCTTTCATACAGAACGTGGAGATGAAAGCAACATAAAACTCGTACTACTGTGCAGAACACAAATACAAGTCAAAAAGGCGATCTCTACCACAATCTCCATGTAACTACAGAAAATGCTACAACACTACTGATTGCCACTCCATCTACTAAGCTTTTACTTAAACAGTTATCATAAAACCATGAAAATGTCCTACAAAAACGTAACACAACAAATTTCACTCATTTTTAATCATATTTTGAGACCATGCAGTAAGATGAGAGAAGACATGAAAAATATGTAGGACAAGGAAAGCGTGGAGATGCAGATAAAGAAGGTGGGAGGACAAGAAGACTGAAGAAGGCTTTGAAAAAACAATGTACCTTTGGGGAAACACTGATGGATAAATGACTAAACTCACAAATATCCCTTCCAGCATAAATGAGAACATAAAGATCATACAAAATGATACAGTATAAAACAGTAACACTCAAGACGGAAGGGAAGTTCAACACGCAACATTTTCATTGACTTAACATTTTAACCCCTTGGCAACACACGGTTGTTCCACTACCTCCAATGCCGAGTTCAACTCAACAAACAAGTCACATGTATAAACATAAATGATTGTTCGTAGTTTCCTAATGGAAATGACCTCAAAATGAAATAACTATACATAATACCAAAGCAGCCACCATGTTAATTTATGTTGGTGGCTAGCAGTAAGATGCTTGCATTGTAAATCTGTATTATCCTGTAACATAGGATGGCTAGAAAACCAAAAGATGAAGATAAAGCAACAGAAGTAAATGGGACAGAAAGAATCAATGATAATAATTATAAAGGTAAATTAAATTATGGGATTTTATTAGTTGCCAAATGATAATGAAATAATATGGATTTTCAAAAAATTAATTTGGACCAGGCTGCTACAGTTCAGTTTTAAAGGGGCATGTTTTAACATAACCCAAGTGGCATGATATGAACATACGAGTGATAACAACTATCAAAGTGTTTGGGCAGTTTAAAACATTTTATCAGGACAGTGAGATAACTTATCACTCTCATAACACTTCAGAAAAAACAACTAAAGTATAAATTGCAGTGTTTATAAACAGAGTGCACAGAACTAAATGTGAAAATAAGAATGCCTGCCACAGCAATATTAAAAAGCGATATTCGGTCATCCATGAAGTATGACTTAATAAAACTTGTAAGTATAATTCCAACAAAATAGGTTTTATGAGATTTGCAGTTTTCAGGACAGTAAAGATAGTGATACTGTTCTTCCAGCTTGTAAAGGTGTATGGACTCATAGACAGATATAAACATTTTAGATAAAGGTGGCAACAGCATGTTTCTCCAATCATTGGTATCTATCTGTGAGTCCACATGGTATCAACTTATAAGAATATCAAAAAAGGTTCTGTCACTGAAAAATCACTATCTGAGTCATTGCACAGCTTGGGATAATACTAACATGTGTGCATATTCTTATCTCTGAAAGTATATATTGCAAAATCACATTCATCTCTTTAGGTGCACTTGTAAACCCGACAGTGCCGTCAAAAATCTGCATTACAGCACAGCCAGTTTACCTTTACACTATAATGACTAACTGCATCAGATAAATTACAGAACAAGTGAAACTAAAATAGGCCAAGAAAGTGTACTCCACACCTTAGTACAAGTCCTAATACATTTTTTCAAACGAACATTCTGAGGTACTACATCTTCCCTGTACTGCAAAGTAAAATTACATTTTAAATTCTGAAAATTTTAAAAATTCCAAATCTTCGAAATTTTCAAAATTTGCGAACAACAACAATCTTAAAATCTCAAAATCCAGAATTAAAAATTTCCTAACTCCCACACTCAAACTTCCAACATTTACAATTTTTAAATCTGGCCTAACCTAAACATCCCTGATCGAAATTAAACAAATCTAACCCAACAAATTCACACTATGATTACCAGATCGCAGTACCTCAGTGACCATGTCAGGACTTCCCTCATCCATAATTTTGTTACCACTGCTTGTAGGATACTGAAAAGTAAGATTTTGAGGTTATGCAGAATGGTATAACATCAAATATAATCCAAATTCCATCCAGAAGACCTTGACTTGAATCAACTGGACAAACGAAAGGACAGACATGACCAGCCCATAATGCATTCTCATTATGCACTGAGCACTATGGAAAGAATACATAATAAGAAAAATTTTACAATATGGTAACCATGTATTTGAGTTTCTTTGGCATATACCCATACTACATTATTAGCAAGACTTTTCAAAGAATTAATGCTAAAACCAATAAACTACACTAATGCAGCTACAGATGTCTGTCATTTTTGCAAAATAAGCATCAGTAACCAGTCACCATACTGTAAAGATATACACACACAAAAAAATAAACCCCAAAGTTCAATGATAGGAAACAGGAAGCAGATTAGGAAGAAACAATGGGTTATGGTTGCTGATGCTGATAACTACACAATAAGAATGAATTCAAAGACATGTTTATGTGCTCATAAAATCCCTGTTTGACTGCTTACCTTTGTCATCCAGACACTAGGGCCAAATATTGCTGACATGAGATGAATGAAAATTATTGTGATCTGTGCTTCTGTCACATCAATTTTGCCAAACCTCAGTGTGCCTGAAACACATCCACTTCCTTTAGAGTATGTCTTTTGTATGTCAAGCATTCTATGGTTTATTGAACCACTACTGAGGAAATAACTGATGCCATGCAGGGAATGCAGAAAGAAAACAAAACTGGCAAAACTATGACATGTTAAATTAGAGATGAACACTCAATGTTAAATTTCAAAGAAGAAAAAAATCCCTCTTAATCCTTCAATGATGGTAGCCATTTAAATGGTGTTCTGACCCATGGATGGAGCATATTTAAACTCTATACAGCTTGCCTATACCAAGTACAGACCATGGAATCCTGTGATGAAACTGAGGTCAATAACATACATGGACACAGATACTGAAGGGTTAAATCCTTCTACATTTTGTAATAAAGAAAGTGATAAATTAAATAATATTTAAACAATGCATATATAAATAAATTTTATCTTTAACATTAGCTCACTATTGAGCCAATTACCTAACTGCATACTGCACACAGTATTAAGGACTGTCAGGAATAAATGGATACAACTGTAAGATTTCCCATTTTATGGTCTCTACAAGACAAGAAGTAGTGTCACGTAAGCAACACACAAGACTAAGTACTAACCTGAAACATAAGTCTGCCAATGTGCGCAGTAAAAAAGTGTCATTGCACAAAAACACTGGAAAAACATCCATGAGGGGTAATACCCCAGCTGAACTGCTATACACGCTGACAACGCAACAAATACTGCAAAGGGAAGATATTAATTTATATGCATCTTTATATTAGTCACAAAATTAAGTACTTAGTCTAACACAGGAGTTCAAATGTTCCTCACCTGTTGAAATTGAGTCACAACCATGGTCAAACAATTCACCAAGGGGATTTGATGTGCCTGTTCTTCTGGCCTGTTTGCCATCAATTGCATCTAAACTTTGGTACACAAATAAACCCAAGGCACAGACGAAACATGCCCATCTTGGTGCCTGTTAAAATCAGAAATGTTAAGTTCCTCCACAAAGAGAGAGTACAAATATAGTAAAACATTGTCCAACTCAGATATGCTCATACATATGAGAAGAAACGTGAACAATTATTTGCCAAAAGTGGAAAATCTGCACATATGCAATCCCACAAATGTACAATCCAGCTCCTGTTTTGCAGTTAGCCTTAGTCAGCAGTATAGCGTCAAAACCCAAGGCAACCAAAATGTGAGGGAGAAAAGAAGTCATAAGGCTGTGTATGACATTGACAAAAAATGGATACATTTCAATGTGGTATGAATGTCACATCACTAGCCATGATGTTACTGTGTTTATTTCATGTACAGTATAGGTAGGGCATACACATACCTCTATTTTTGCATCAGGGCTGTACCAGACGAGGATAAGTGTCGTTAATATATTCACAATTAGGCCTAAGATGGTAATTAAATTTGGAGCAATCCATAGCGGTGTTTTGCTGACCAACCAATTCCACCATGGTTGTAGGAGAGGGTCCACCAGGCTGATGCTTGAACAACTATATTTATGATCGTTAAGGCGTTTCAGCTGAGCTGGCGATAACAACTTGTCCTTATAAAACATCACGATTTCGCTAAACCGTTCGCATGTATCAATTCGGAACTTAATTACCATATAAACATTTATCTAATAAATAAACAACAAAATGCACATGACACCACCTTATTAAATCCCTTTCCGTCCACACTCGGTTTCCCCTTACGTTACCAGTTAGTTATCTGATGTTGCACATATACCTATTAAAACCTTTCCCGCTCACTTCGCTACCTTGACGTCATCGAATATCACACCTTGCTGACTCTAACAAAACATGCGTTCGCCACATCCACTTCCCATTTATCCCATTATTAACTTATTCAGCTATGAGGTTCTTCTGATTTACGTTCCAATGCTTCGTTTAATTTAGATGTGGTCTTTCGACCAAAGCTGGCGTATGATTGGACGGCATTGATCCCACTATGAGCTATGATGAGGATACTTATGATAAGGCAATTGGAAAACAAGCAGCATAAAAAAAAGATACAATCTGTGTAGTATATATTACGAAACTTATGCTCAGATAAAATGGATTACGTAAAGTAAAACTGCTCACAGGGAAATTTCTCAAATAAGAGGCATTTTGTTCCTGGTAACCCTGGCACCATACCATAGAATATACAACACAGATTAAATAAGTAGTTAACCTAAGTCGCTTGAGGTCAGTAAAGAAATGTCTGTTTTGAACAAGTTTACAGGTTTACTAGTTTCTTTAAATAAATTGGCACTATCGGGCTGTGTTAATAAACATGCATATTTACGCGGTAAGTGGCATAAATTTAATTAAAGTACTTTGTGTAACGCGTGTGAAGTTTTTCAATGTGTTGGTCAGATTTTAGGTTAGGCGTCCTTCTAATGTAAACCTCGAGTAAGTTATGTACGAAATTGATCTCTGACATCACATGAAATTTAAACACTTAAACGCTGCATGTGGTATTTGTTCTCTTCGGACACTCTTATTCAAATATACTTTAAGAATTTTGAAAACCTGAAGCCCAAAACCAAATTTGTTCTGTAGAATCTTTGTATACAGACAGAGCAGCAACAAAAACGAATTTGGCAGCTCCTAAAACGCCGAACATGAAATATTGGTCGCAAACTGAACTATAGCTTATTTATTGTCCTTTAAGTAACTTAAGGCAAGCCCTTCATACCAGCAGACACGTCTGTGATGAATTTATACGTTTCCTTCGCTTGGGGGCCGCCGTTTCTTAAACAGGTTTTAGATACTGCCACTTGGGAAGAAGATAGTTGCCTTCTGGGTTTTAGCACCATGCAGTGTGGTGGAAGTTTACCAGTGTTTCAGGGGTACTTGGTGCTCCATCATCAGGGTGATGAGTCTCTCATCACCCATTTGTAAATGCACTTGAATGTTTCCTGATGTGAATACACAATCAGATTGATCACTTCCTAATAGATAAATGATGATATGAAAATTTAATTGATGCCAAATCTCTAAGAAGAGTTTACTGTGACACTGGCCACCATTTGGTGATTTAAGAGTTAAAATGACATTTTCTGTTTTTAAATAAACAACAGAAACTTTGATACAGATGGATTTAATCCCTTGAAGAAGAAGGATGTGGGAGTTGAAAAACAGGGTCAGGTCAAAATCTCAAATAGTTTTGCAGCTTTGAAAAACATTGATGATAATATGGACATTAATAGGGCTTGGGAAAAGTATCAGCATATCAGAACTTGGTGTCATTCAAATGACAGAATACTGTCATACTGTTTGTTGGCTGTAATATAACTTTCTGATCTTCCCATCTGTAATCATCACATAATTCTTTATTATTTTGAAAACTGTGCACTTGTCATGGCACTATTAAACTAAATGTAAAATGTTTACTCCATTTCTGCAGGATATGCTGTGCGTAGACCTCTGTGGAGCACCACTACAACATCCCACCTCCACTCAGTGCCAGAGACACAGAAGATGATACTGACATCATCAGAAACCACAGAAGAGGAACAAAAACAATCAAATGGTGAAACATTCAGTGTCCACTATCATCATGCTTCCTTTGTTATACACTAAAGTTAAACAGAAAATATTCCTGTTAATATTTAAAGATGGACCTAGAACCAACTTCCGAAACATTGTAGTTTCAAAATGCTTGGACAACAAATGAAATCAGGACAGTTATACATAGTAGGAACATTTTTGTGACTCATGG
>NW_019059645.1:2411315-2436388 GCF_000696155.1 Zootermopsis nevadensis | reverse complement strand
GAGTAGGGTGGAATGGTGTTTTGCTTTCACGAGACCAGCGCTTGAGCTTGGAGAGCTTGTTAATAAGGAAGATGCCAGCCCCCTGTGACTTGCCGCACGGCTTCATGATCCATGTGCTCTGCGGATTCTTCCGGTACTCCTCCACAAACATGTTATAGTCTGCACAATGACAGATGTTCTATTCAGGCTATAGGATTCACTAAAGATCTAGGCCTAACATTGAAAATGAAGTCTGGTTCATAGTTCCCGACTTAAAAATGGGAACCAGACATTAATCATGGAATGAGGACAATATCGTTACTGATTAATCACAGCTAAACATTTTTAAATGCAGTATTAAATAATATACTTAAGGAGGATAATGTTTGTACCGAGGACTTGGCAGACTAGAGACAGGAGTGATACATCTGATGGAAGCTTACCTGCAGGTAACACGAAGGTGACTGGGATGAAGTCAAGATGTAGGTAACGACTTGGAATTTCCCCCCGCTCTGCGAGCGGGTCCTTCTCACGCTCTAGATCTTTGCGATAGCGTTTGATGTTCTTAACAAGCAGATCCTTGCGTGACAGCTCATAGTGGTTTGGGAAATGATTGATGATCCTGGATGCAACCAAATAATCTTACAATCTAATAATGTGCAGCACTGACTTTCTGATAACAGAATTTATAAATACAACAATGATACCACAGGCCACAAGTCCAGTTTATATTTCTCAGTATGATTAATTCCAACAGGATGATGAGAGTAATGAAAATAGAATATATTCTTTTTGACCCAAGTAACTGAAAGAATCTTTAAAAATTCTGTTGTTATGATCAATTCCATATACATTTGACCAGTGATTGTCAAGAAAATTTACAAGCCTCCGCCTCAATTTAAACAAAAGGAGGAACAGCTGGGAGGATACCACAGTTCATCTTGATATAATGGTGAAGCAGAACAGGTTCCTAATGCCCCTACTGTCAGATGAAATCTGGCTGTCCACTTCACAGTCCACCACTTTACTAACACATCCGCCACTATACAACACACAAATTTTGTTGAAAATCTTACAATGAAGCCCTAGGTACTGGCAGCACTGTTACTCACTGGTTGTCTGTCATTCTATAGCCACTGTCAACACTAAAAAGTGTGCGACACGTATGGGTCCCAGCCCTGCAATAAACAGACATACGACTGAGGAGCACAAAGTCAGCATAAACAAAATAAAAATATGTTACAAATAAAGCCACACTGAAGGCAGGGTTACCAAATTATTTATATTTTTTGAATTGTCAACAAAGTGAAGTGAGTTTTATGTCCTGTCATCTCCTCAAAAGTAATGATTTCAACAAATTATTGTTTTAAATAGAAGCCTGGGGTTATGGGAATTTAAAAAAAAAACTCTTTTGAAAGATTCATTACAAATGTTCAGACCAAGTTCTCAAAGTTAGCACTTTTGCCATTACAACTATCACAGGATATAAATAACTGTGATTATTTGCTATGGCAAATTCATTTTTTAAAGAGACAACATATCCAGATGCATACATCCATTGAAAATTTAAAGTTTCATCTATCTGAACTTAAATAATTGTAATGTTATGACATCCATTCTGAGGTATGGTAAGCACGGCCATCCAGTTACATGACTTAGGGGAGAGGAGGAATAGCTCCTTATCATTCTCAGCCTTGGCACTAGAAGGAGGGAGAGGTCAGAAGCACTGGCTGTGCATTACTGCCAGTGAGAGACCCCGGTTCCCATTCGACAGGAGGCTGGGTTGGTCCCAAAGCCAGTCTGGATGCAAAGGCTAAAGAAAATCCTCTGCATTTGTTTGGGATTGAAACCCTATCTCCCAGCCCATAGCCAGTCAATACACTGACTGAGCTACCTGGCTCACTTTCCTTGGTACAATATGGAGGGAAAATACTTATTGACATCTGTTGTGACTGTGTAAAAAGGGTTAATTTATTTAGATTTTATATTGTGCACCAAATTTCATCAAAATCTGATCCCTCAGATGTATTTTATGCAAACATATATTCTTATGTCACAAATATAAGATACTATGCACTTAAGAACATATATTTTAAGTACCAATATAAGTTCCAGTCATTTTCAGGGCCAACCTGTGACCAGCCCCGCTTCTCAAAGTTTGAGATAAGCACCGACTTGTCCAGATCTGTGCAGTAGGTAACCCGCATCCTGTCCAGCACCCCAACCCTGCAGACATGAATCAATAATGTTCTTCAAAGGAAACGGTATGCAGCATAATTTGTCTACACTACAGACCTGCATATCACAGTGAAATACGTCATATTAAACAGTCTCCGATAAAAGAAAGAAATATAATGGACGAAAGACAAGTTCGAAATCATATCATGAAACTTACGTGTTCTTACGTATTTGCGTGTTTAAACTCCTGACTAGAGTCAGACCCAGGCCCTACCTGCCATACATAACTGCATTGCCGTACTTCCTGCTTTCAATAACATTCGACGCAGCGGCTGCCATTGTTTCTATGGCAACCAAACAACAGTTGAGGGCCTATTAAAGAATCGATAAAAATATCGATGTCTCGTTTCCATGTCGATACTTTATCATGTTGCACATGGTGGTTGCATGTTAGCACTTGACCGAGGAAAAAGAATGTTCTGTGTGCTGTAAATGTGTTGTTTCTTAGACTTTGCTCACCGTAAGTGTAAGTGTATTCTTTAGGCCAACGTTTTATTTGTGACTAATTATACTAAACCAACGTTGAATGCAACTGCCAATGACTTAATGACCCTCAACAAATAAAGAAGGCTGAGTTAAGTAGGCAAGAAACAGCTGGAGACATCGTTTGATTACCTGTAACTGAAAGCAGCAAGCTGTACTCATAAAAATATAACATTGTTTATCCTGCTTTAGCCAAAGAATTGTGCATGTCCGCACAAGTGTCAGATCTCCAGAATAAACAAAACAATGCAGATTCAACAGCGTTTGCAATTTGCAATTTTGTTAACTGGCAGCAGCAGAAGTGCTGCCAGGATCTAAATAGAAATGTGCAACTTTCTGTTTGTAATGAGACGGTCCAACCAGTACACATTGCACTGCTCATCAGGACACGTAAGATTCAAATATGCAGTTTCTTAACTTCTGGGTTCACATTGCCATTATATTTGGCAGAACACAGTCTTGAAAAATATATTAATTTTATCACACCCTTTCATGAATACAGCTATACCATAGCCCCAGCACTATGTAGCTTTCGGACATTGCACGATAATGCAACCACATGCATAATTCTTTGTTCACCCCCTCGCCACGTTGAGGCACAGGATATGGAGGGGGGGATATGGAGTACTGCAATTTCCAGGCTCATATCCGAAATAGAGCTCAAGAAGGAATTCCAAATCACTGCTACAGATTGCTCCTTGTGGCATCACAAGGAACCAACACCTCATATGAGGCTACAAGACAGCGATCTGCCTCCGAGAATCTGCAGCCATGTGCTTTGAAACGGGACTCCACAAGTTCTCTATTTCAGCACATCCAGTCATCATTCACCAGACAGTGATGTGGAACTATCTGACATCAGTTCCAAGTGAAACTTGCACAGAACTTGCAACTACTCTGACCATCCTGGTACCCTCTCCCAACCCCGCACAGTACGACAACCTGACAATCCAAAGCACCACGGGTGACAATTTTGAAGATGGAGAACAGCTGCAAGTTCTAACTATTGTGTCTGACTTTAACAACAAACTGGTGAAGTCGTTTACGACAAAAGCTGATCAACATCACAACATAAAATACATGGCAGAAAAATACACATAGACAGAGCCCATCATCAGTCAAAGAACCAAAGAAAACAGTCCAAGCAAATGTTTACTTTGCTGAAGACCTGCTTCTTGGTTGTGTCAGCTGATTAGGGTTACTGCCATGCAAGATGCAGCTAACTCTACATACTATCAAAACAACATCAAGAACAAGAAAAGCACAGTCAATGAAAATACAAAACACTCCTGAAACAGAGAAAGAACAGGATTAGTAGAACACACTTTGAGAGAGCTGCAACTTGCGTACCACAGCCTGGCACTAGTAAGCTATACCAGCTAACCTGAATAAACCAAATTCTTATAATGGAACTGGTTACAAATTTGAAAATAACAGTTGAAACTGCAAAGCAACTGTGAAAATTCTTCTCACAGGGCATAGTTTTGAAACACTCTCTGAACTAGCAAACACCATGTGACAGCAATCACATAATGTAGCACATGTATCATATTTACGGAGACTGGAAAATCTTCAGCCACCAGTTAGACGGTTAACCGACTTGATTTGGTGGAACACGTTAGTGAAGACCCTCCAGCCACTTGATTGATGGTGGCAGAATGTATGCAGGGACAGAAAATTGTAAATTCTTAATTTTGCAGCAACAATCAGTGGCATGTGATCTCGGAAAGCGGCCATTTCAACACGAGGAACTGGAGCTCGGAGCTTGTTACACAACTCTTATTCACACAGTGTAAATAATTTTATCAGAATGAACGTACACTAGCTTGGTTACTAAACATTAACATTCTGGGTTCTATGATTCTCACTTTCTCTTTTGCTGTCAAATTTATATAAAAGACGCGTGACTCTGAGCATCCTGGGCATTAGCAGCAATACTCAGGTACATGGGGCAAACAGAGGAACCTCAGAGTATCCTAGGGCATTAGCAGCAATACTCTGAAGTTGACATACACACATTCTACAAATTCACCATCCGCGACTGGTATAGTTGTTTACGCAGCCCTGGTTCTGTGGTACCCTAATGAAACTTGTGGCAGTCCTACTATTTGATGAGGTCCTCAGTTCCTCTGATGTCCTGTGTTGCTGTCAGTCGCAGATGGAAAGCAGCAGCCGCACTGCTGGAGGCATGATAAGCACGTTTCTTTCTTGGAGGCACAGCTACAAACTGTCCCATGAAGCTGGGCTGATTCTGACACGGTCACGATGCCCGCCTGCAAAACAACTGGCAGCAGTCAACTGTTCCACTTCCCATTTTCAGTTTTATGTTCTTACTTCAAACCTGCTTAAGTAACTGGCAATTTCTGTTCGATTTACTCCGCGTTATCTCAGTGAACTTACATCATTCTTAAGGAACAATTATTAATAGGATACAGTATTTTACGTCACAGAAGGGCGCCCCTCCTCACACCAGAACTATAGTTCGCCCATCAACAATTTATTGCATTTTTCCAGATGTTGGCACTCTAGTGCATCCCTCTTAACATTGACATCCTAGTGCACATATCCTAAAATAGTGCACAATAACTGACATCAGCAGTATACTCTACTCTGAGCATCAGAGTATCACTCGTGCACCTGTACTACCAACTGCACTCTAGTGCTCCACTCCTACCAACTGCACTCTAGTGCAATTCACCTGACATCGGCACTCTAGTGCACATCTTCTGGCATCTGCACTCTAGTGCGTATATTTTCACCTGACATCGGCACTCTAGTGCTCCTAGCATCAGCACACTAGTGCACCTGTACTACCAACTGCACTCTAGTGCTCCACTCCTACCAACTGCACTCTAGTGCAATTCACCTGACATCGGCACTCTAGTGCACCTCTCCAACCAGCTGCACTCTAGTGCAACTTTGATACCAACTGCACTCTAGTGCAATTCACCTGACATCGGCACTCTAGTGCACCTCTCCAACCAACTGCACTCTAGTGCTCCGCTCATACCAACTGCACTCTAGTGCAATTCACCTGACATCGGCACTCTAGTGCACCTCTCCAACCAACTGCACTCTAGTGCTCCGCTCATACCAACTGCACTCTAGTGCAATTTACCAGACATCGGCACTCTAGTGCACATCTCCTGACATAAGCACTCTAGTACGCCTCTCCAACCAGCTGCACTCTAGTGCTCCACTCATACCAACTGCACTCTAGTGCAATTTACCAGACATCGGCACTCTAGTGCACATCTCCTGACATAAGCACTCTAGTACGCCTCTCCAACCAGCTGCACTCTAGTGCAACTCTGCTACCAACTGCACTCTAGTGCTCCACTCCTACCAACTGCACTCTAGTGCAATTCACCTGACATCGGCACTCTAGTGCACATCTTCTGGCATCTGCACTCTAGTGTGTGTCTTCTGATGTGTGCATTCTACTGCACATCTCCTGGCATCAGCACACTAGTGCTCCACTCTTACCAACTGTACTCTAGTGCACTTCTGCTCTCTACTGTACCTCTGCACACATCAACCCTCTCTAGTGCAGCGTGGTCACGATGCCCGCCTGAAAACAACTGGCAGCAGTCAGCTGTTCCTCTTCCTATTTTCAGTTTTACTGTCATATTATTCTCTGTTAAATGTTGAAGAAACTGTCTATTTCTATTCAGTTTCTCTGCATTATGTTAATGAACTGTTATCACATTTCTAAATAGGATACAAGTTTTGAATTCTCACTTGGTACGTATTGTTAAATAACAACTGTTTCAGTATTGAGCTTCCATCATCTGAAGTCAATTTTGGGTCATCAGTTAACAATCCCTATAAATTTAACTGTTTTTTGCTGGAATTACCATTCATATTTCAGAAGAATAGCACGATTTTATCATCACCTCTTTATTCTGTGGTCTTACCCTTTTAAGATTTTAATTAATATTTTTAAATACAAATATTATTTGTTCAGAATTGGTCCTGTAACCAAATTCTTGTCCAGGCTAATGTAAATCTAATATTTCAAGTGGGCATGTTACAAGAAAATGCTCTTCATTCCTGTGAAGCAGCAGTTTGAGAAACAGTGATGTTATTAAATACACCAAATAAACTTGAAGTTTATTATCTTATAGAAAAATATACTGATCATTCTCTTAAAAAAGAGAGTTTTAAGATGTCAGTGGGCACACGTGGACGTACAAATCAGAAAGAGTTAGTATTTGCCAGCCATGCATGTAGAAGGAAACCCACAACCCGAAAGAGAAAGAAATGTTAGCGTTGTTAATAAGTTAGTTGTGCAGACAGATTGGCAATTTGTACAGTCCACGTGTGGAAACCGACATCAATAATTTCCGTAACAAACTCCAACACCATTTTAATAGTTGCCACAAATCTTGTTACTGTTACCATTGTCTGAATGACAACAGAACCAAATGACAAACCAATACAATAAATAGCTTCAAATATTTCTGACAAAAGTCTTCTCTATTCAGATTGTCATCTAGATTTGCATATAAAATTTTGATTTGGAAACATGAACCTACATATTCTCTAAATTACATAATTCCCTGCTTGGTTCAATCTCTACGAACTATAAAACTTGGAACATTTTTTATTTATATCTGTTTTTGTGTAACTGGCCTTGCAATTCGTAATTATTTTTCATTTCATGATCAGTATTGCCAACAGAGTTTTCAGCACAGGTTGTAAATAATGTAGAATTTCTCTGATTTAATTTTTTCATGCCTGTCCATATGTCGGAGGGCAAACACATTCTGATCATTTCATTTATTGTGAAGTCTTATTAACCGAGCCTCAAACCAAATGTTTTCAACAATTTTTTGCAATAAGTGATTCTGAGTCAGTATAAGACCTCTCCAAACTTCCCTTTTGACAAAACATTCGCAACACTAAATTATTTCCTGGTAGGATATTTAACAACACCATATCAACTGCATTAGCTTTAGTGTCATATCCACCTATCCTAACAGCCACACTAGTGGAATCTTTCTTATTCGCTATTGTTTTATTATATACTGGTCTGATTTTACTTTTTAATGCTCCATCTTCTCCAGAGCCAGTGGATCGAGTCTTTGCCGAGTCAGAGGACTGATAGTTTACTGCCAGAACACCGGATCTGAAACACAAGACCATGTAGAATAAATCAAGATGGCTACTCAAGAGAACATCTCATTTACCTAACATCTATTTCATGCATGTGTTGACGTGGGTACAAATCTTGGCCGGCAGATTCTTCGTTATTTCCCTCGGTTCCTCCAACCAAATGCTGGGATACTATCTCATCCCTCTCCTTCCATATCAATTATTCCAATCATTTATCTTTATATCAATCAAAGCTGTATGCTGACAGCGTCGTTATATAAACCATAAATGAATGAAAATAAGATATTTTTACGGAATTCAGTACCACATATTTAATTTACTGCACACCACACTTTAATGGGCCTTTTCTTATTTCTGAAGATTTCCTTGAATTCATGTGTGCATATTTATGCATTTAAGGGCAGGAAAACCCATGGAAAGACTCGATATTTTATTTAATCTGTAAACTCTTACGCCACTGTTGTCCGATAATCTGCCCTGAGGGGCCTTGATAAAAAGAAATTAAAAATTACAGATACCTAATATTCGTACCTTCATACACCAAAATACAAAAGTATATTACTAATCTGAAACACCACAACTGTTCATTTCTCGCGCTTATTCGAATAATAAATATCCGGAAAATATTTGAAATGCTTCCCCGTACCCATAGAAATATATTCTAAAGGCTTATGGGTGGAGACCCGAAAGTGCATTATGCAGATTAAAATATGCAAATGAGAAAGCAGAACAGCTTTCCAGAATACTGAGCCGCCTTGCCCCCTCCCCGGGCCATTTACATATGTTGGTTAAAATCACTCATTTTATGTGGTCATTTAATGACGCTTCATCAATTGTACTTTTATGAAGCTTATAAAAAAATTAAGATGCGAACGGTGGACTGAAAAATGTAGGAACAGGTAGCAGCTCCAACCAAGCATTGGAAAAACGAAAATAAACAAAGAAACTCACGAAAAGTTTAATTAAAAAACTTGGAAATTAAAGTGGTTATTCACTTTAAAAGTCACCTGGATTCTTAATGCATGATATTATAATTAAAATTAATTTTTAATATTCATGACGATTCAACAAAACACAATCGGAAAATCAAAATGGCTATGAGCTTGTCCAGTGACTCGTTTTATTTTATAAAACTCCTTGATATAAATTATACATTTTTTGGTCAGCCTCCTATTCTGAATTGCTTTAAAATTTTGTAATGAAATTCTTACGAACTTCTGATACACTTGTTCATTTAACAATAACTCATATTTCTAATTATTTTTCACGTTAAAAAATAGCGCCAAAATGACGATAAACTTTGCAAGTAATTCTCCATGTTGATGGATATGCTAAATAGCAAACATCAGATTTCTAACCGTATAACGCACAAATTACGTCGAAATTATAACTAATGCAAAGTTTTTGATTGCATTTAACTTGCAATTTCCCCAATCAAAGAAACTTACGAATTTTTACGTTCTGAAATGCGAAGACATCCAGTTCAGTTTGCACTTGCCACACGATTAACCAACTCCGCTCGTGATTGGTCGATTCGCACTGTTACTATGAGCCTTCATTTCATCCGACAGATGTCAGGCAGCACCTGATGTATAATACCGACACGCCAGAAATGATCTCCATGACCTTGAATGTTCGAGAACATTCAACACGAAACCTTTGAACGCCAGAATGGATGACTTTTGTTAAAAATTAACGAATCCTGATACGCAAACTGCCAATTCAGATAGGAAAACAAAGAACGGTTTGGTTTGTAACCAACAAGCAATAATATTCTGCAGAAATGGTCACAGAAACATGTTTCCACACAAAGTTAATCCTCCGTATTGTGATGTGTATACATTTTTAGTGGCAGCATGTATACTAAATGGAGATGACAATCCCAAGTCATTCCCACGCCCCGTGAACTACTTCTAGGGGCCATAACAAAATTCACGAAGACGTCACCGAAGACAAAAGGTAGCATCCTGGATTCGAACCTGGCTCGTCCCGAATGCAAGTCGAGAAATTTCTCCCAACATTTGTTACTGCACTTCTGTTCGTCACGCTGCTTTCAGATTATTTAAATATTCCAACATATTCATTTCAAATTTTTCCCATGGAAATTAATCCAAATGTTACCATGCTACTGCTTAGCCTTCAGAATGATTTCACTGCTGTTAATTCAAGTAACAAATACGAATGGCTTCCAATCATAAAACAGGATTCAAAATGGCTACAAATTTACAAGCGAGGCACTAATGGTTTTTTAAAAATAAATCATAAATATTAATTATACGATTTACAGCCAGCAACTAAAAGTTTACAAATAAAACTTAGAAAATAAATTGGTTATTCACTTTAAAAATCACCTGGATTCTTAACGTATTATATTATAATTCAAATTAATTGTTAATATTCATGACAATTCAACAAAACACAATCGGAAAATCAAAATGGCTATGAGCTTGTCCAATGACTCGTTTTATTTTATAGAACCCCTTCATATGCATTATACATTTTCTGGTCAGCCTCCTATTCTGAATTGCTTTAAAATTTGGCAATAAAATTCTTACGAACTTCTGAAACACTTCTTCATTTAACAGTACCTCATATTTCTAATTATTTTCACGTTAAAAAATAGCGCCAAAATGACGATAAACTTTGCAAGTAATTCTCCATGTTGATGGATATGCTAAATAGCAAACATCAGATTTCTAACCTTATAACACACAAATTACGTCGAAATTATAACTAATGTAAAGTTTTTGATTGTATTTAACTTGTATGAAAGAATATGTAAACTTGCAATTTCCCCAATCAAAGATACTTACGAATTTTTACGTTCTGAAATGCGAAGACATCCAGATCAGTTTGCACTTGCCACACAATTAACCAACTCCGCTCGTGATTGGTCGATTCGCAGTGTTACTACGAGCCTTCATTTCATTTCATCCGACAGATGTCAGGCTTAACAGTAGCAGCCGATGTCTAGTACAGGCTCGTGAAAAATGTTCTGGATGACATTTCGAGAACAGGCAATATGAAACCTTTAACCGCCCCAATGAATGACTTTTTCAAAGGTAACGAACGCTGATGCATAACTGCCAATCCAAATAATAAAACCAAAAGCGGTTGGGTCTCTTTACAGTATGTTGCTCAAATGTGTTGTACCTAGAAAGCTCGTCAGGCGAACTACAATGTGTTTAAGTGAAACCTCTTGCAAAATTCGTGTAGGTAAGCATTTGTCCGATAGATTTCCTATTCAATGTGGCCTGAAACAGGGAAATGCTCCATCGCCGCTGCCTTTCAATTTTGCGTTAGAATATGCCATCAGGAAAGGCCAAGGAAGTCGGGGCGATTTGGAATTGAATGGAACTCCTCACCTGATATTCTTAGGGTGATTAAATCGAGGAGGATGAGGTGGGCGAGACATGCGGCACGCACGGGGGAGGAGAGGGGTGTTTAGAGGGTATTGGTTGGGAGGCCAGCAGTAAATTGAACTATAATATTAAAATGGGTCTTGTATGAACAGGATGCGAGGGTGTGGAATGGTTTCATCTGCCTCATGATTGGGTCCTCACGGTAGTGAAACTTCGCGTTCTATAAAAGCCGGCAAATTTCTTGGCCATCTAAGTGACTATAAGCTTCTCATGAACTATGGTTTATGTAGTTCGTTAGGCATGGTTTATTTTAATATCTTTATTCCTCTACACTTTATGAACAGTCTGCAGGCAAGAGAGCGGGCCACAGAACAGTCGACCTGAAACGTCATCCTATTGGTCGATTTTCCAGCTAAGGGAGACTGCACAGGGTGACACAAATAAACAGTGTTCGTCCTCTACGTGTCCGCTTAAGTTTGCACGTGCAGACCACTCTAAAAAAATCACGTAAATTAATAGTGGGTAACTCTACAATCGAGCGTATTGCTGTACATTGTTACATTTCTCAAGTAGCTGAATACGCCAGCTGTGAAATTATGTGTAGTCAAATACGTTGTGCAACTTCGAGAACAAGCCAATACGCACGCCGCTAAGGTGACTTATCTGGCCATGACGGCAAACTACCCTACGCTACGTTTATGAGGGGCAAATAATGGCTTGGTACAAGCCTGAAGGCTTCAATAAATGCATACAGAATTTTGGTCAGAAAACCTGAAGGAAATTCACTTGAATGGAGGGCAGCAGCGAACGGCCGACAAGGGGTGTTCCTCAATCTTGGGGGACTAACGACTCCCTGTGATTACAAAATGTTACACAGGGTCTTGGACACGGATGAGGAAAATGGATCTTTGAGAAATAGGTTGTAGATTGGATTAATCTGGAGTGGAACAGTTTGAGAGAAATGTGGTCAATGCCGTTCTAACTAAGAAGATTCTTGGCGTTCAAGAACAGCAGAGGCGACTGAACACAATGTAGTTCAATGCTTTTTGTTCCTTATTTTATTCGTGACGACTCTTGTCGGCTGCGTTTTTCGTTTGAGTGTGTCTGCTAAAAGAAATTGTAACACCAAACTTAGCACCCCCTGAAATTGCGAGAAGTCGGCACCCATGGACACACGGTCTCCGGCCGGTAAGGCGAACGACCGTTTCGACCGAACCAGATAGTCCATTATCAAAAAGTGAACAAATGTTTTGCAATTATTTAGTGAAAGTTACATAATTAATTACCTGTGATTATCAATGCAACTTATTCCACATGGAGACGTCCCTGTTGCGAAGTATATTGCTTTCCAAGTCTCTTATCGTGAGTTTGTACAAACTAAACTCACACCAACACGTCCGCTACCACCCACCTTACATCTGCTAAAGAGCGAAATGAAAGACAACGTAAAACATAGTTCACAGAAACGGCAATGAGCGGCGCATTAGTAGGGTTTAATTATTGCCAAATTCAGCGGACTAAAACAGAATAATCCTATTTTACTGCTTCCTTTTCTGTTCGACAGAACAAAACGAATGCTTTTTGACCACTCATATTCTACTTAATTTTATTTTCTACTCCTCTTAACCTACTGCAGAAAGCTATGGTAGTCTGTCCACAACGTTAAAACGCAAAATTATCTCTACTCCACATTACTTTATACCGCTTGACATATCAAAATGATTCCAGATACTATCAAGGTTTCTGTTTTTCACAACTGATGTTGGCAAATCACCAACTTATGAGAAATTGACAAAGGAGCCGTTGCGCAACCATGGATCCTTCTGGATTATATATAAAACATTTGGTTTATAATAAATTTGTTTTTCCTAAGTCGAACATTTCCAAAACAACTACCTCGGAGAAAGATATTAACCAATTATATTTTTTCTTGTCAGTCCCATATGTCAATGAAAATTCACATTTAGACTCTTCATGGTCAAATTTGAAAAACAACACCAGTTTCTACATTGTGGTCCTCTGGGTCCTTTGGCCGCGTATTTTTATGGCTATGTACTAACGTTTCGGATAACACATTGCTTCTATGTAGGATTTAACCTCTCCTGCTACTGTTGTTTTCCCATGATGCTGGAGGTTAAAATAGGATACTCCATACAGGTTTATTTAACAATAATCTCTTCTGGAATACAATAATTCTCCAGTCTGTACATCTTATCATTGTTCTCATCTTGTCTTTCTTGCATCTGTCTGACCAACATTTCAGAGGTCTTACTGCAACCTTCATCAGGGCAGCATGTTGCGATAACAAAGGCTGTAATCGCCTCTGAAGCATCAGTCATTTCTACACGACAGAACATCTCAGAAGACAGGCATCTACATTCATGATGATGTAAAAACCTGAAATGCCATTTAAAAATTTATTTTTTACTCAGTGCAGTTAAACGTTACAATAGATTCCACCATTCTCCTAGCACGTGTTACGTTACACAAAATGTTTTCTTATCCTCTTTCGTTAACTGGCACATAAAATGGCCTCAAAACAGGTTATTTAAATTTCCAAAAAGTACACAGACTATGAGGCTGCAGCTCCTTGGATATTCACTGAAGTTGCAAACAAAAGAATACAGTGAAAAATCCTTGTACTTAAAAGATTCCTCCTTCAAACACGAAGTTCTGAGTTCCTCATTCACTGTGGCTAGCTGGTTCCATTATTTTATATCGGTAAGTTAATTTGCTTTTTGTTTACTGTTCTCAGCACTTTAGCGCATCACTTTTATCTTCTCAATAGCAATTTTTCTGTTTAAATCTGCTGTATACACCAGTGACACAGACACTACAACTGGAAATAATTAAGAAGTTGAAGAACACAGCCGCGATACATTTTTTTACTTTTCCAATCATTACAAACTTGTCCCTGAACAAATTATGCAATTTCTTTTTACTAACCAACATGGCACACAGGTTATTCAAACACAGATGATAACATTTTTACAATGAAATTAAATTTACTTTTTGAGTACCTTCATCAACATCACCATCTGAAGCAACTGCACAAGTCTTCTTTCTCTCTGCAGAAACAAAGGACGGCTCTTGAGCGCTAGAGGTGACGAACAAGGATCTACATAAAACCACAACCAAAAACAATCATTAAGATTTCCGTCTTCTGGGTTGCTGCGCCGTGTACAGTACGCGACTGTAATCTAGAGACTTGCAAGGAATGCAGGAAGTCCGAAGCGTTAAAGGCAGACACTATCTTTCCTCCTTCACCCCACTTCGTCGCCCCCGCAAGTCTCAAGACTACAGTTGTAGACTATAGTATGGTAGATGTTTACCAACGTTGGCAAACATCTGCCATACTACACGGCGCAACAACCCAGAAGACAGAAATCTTCATATTCACCGCCGTGAAAACCTCAAACCTTACAAAAACAATCACCACTAAAGACTTCTCCAATTTAGAAGCGAAAAAACGTGACCTCACAGAGTTTAACTGCAAAATCTAAACCTTCAATTAAAATTAAAATAGTGAAAGTTCCAACTCCGCCAAAATATATGACCGTGGCTTTAACATGTGTAAAGCCAGCTTTAATTCCGAAGCACAATTAAATTTCCAGCATTACAAATACATTTTATTTTGATCTCTTAGCGTGCGCTGCATTGGAGTGAATAAGTTAACGTTTACAGAGATCAATAAGCGTTAATAGTCAACTGTTTTTTTAAGCTCCTGAAAAGTTAAAACCCAAAACTCACATAAAACTTTTAAATAAATGAAAGGGAATAATATAATTTCGTGTGTACAGACACACAGGAATAAAATGGTTGCTGCGTTACTAGAATTTTGTAACAGAAAATATGACTTCCTGCACTGAAAACTACAAACTTCTTAGACATCGGCAAGGATTTGATGTATTTTGTTTCTCATGAAAAGAGGTAATTAATGTCATCCAACTGGGGTCAAAATTATACATGTTCAATAAAGACATTATCAAATTTTATCAACTGGACTGTCACATGGATACAATGAAACTGCACCTGACAGCAATGGCGTAGTTTACGCCTACATGTTGGTCTTACTGTAACACATGATTTAAGACTGCATACAATCTTTGATTTTCAAACACAGAAGCCAGACAATGAGACTCAAAAACACCAGCTCTATCCTTTTCCTGCATTTACAAAGGCAGAAATGGAAGTTGAAACCATGAAACACAAAAGCTGTCCGCACATTCATTTAATAAATTTGCCATCTTTGTCTCAGTTCATAAAGCAATTTATTGTGTTTTATCCAAAAATCTAATTTCACACGGTATAACTTTAACAGAAGAAAATTATTCAAGTACCGCATTCTCTTCGAACTACGACCGTTTCGAAAACGACGATTCCTCTCCGACTGAGGTGGGGAGTATTTATCTTGAATTGTGAAAATGATCCTTTCAGTAGAAACATGTTTAGCTGTTCTTTAGACCAGCGTCAAATCTGACGCTGATAGACGGAGTAGCTGACGCGCCTATAAACCCACCAGCATTAAATCTGAGACAAAGTAGCAAAAAATTAACATTCCAATAATAGTTGCCTTCCGTACATATTAGAAATGGAATGATTTACTGTTGCTGCACCAATATCATGGGATCATGAACAACAATCATGTAAAATATTCAACGGTGGGAAGGCGCAAATTTCATAGCTCTTCCCTATAATGTAAATCCGCAGTAAAATACACGAGTAGGTTAATCTCTCTCAGCAACCTAAACCGCAAATGAAACAGACACGAATTATTACAGACACAAAACAAATAAATATCCTATACTGGACTTACAAGACTGCACAGAGTATAGACATGATTATTACGCTTCCTCATTTCTACAAGCAGCAATAATATGAAGTAGATTTTTATTTTGTGAAGTTTGGAAAATTCAAATCTTAAAAGTATTTATACTAAAGTATCTCTCAATGTCATGCAACTACACGTTAACATGGCTGGCAGCAGCCGCAACGCCGAACATTTTTAAGATCCGTCCCGAATTCAACGCGGGAGGACGAGACGCGCGAAAAGCCGACAGTCTCGCACAAACTTTCACACCGTCATCATGCAAAAGACATACAATTTCGAAACCGACCCAAAGAGCCAGCAAATCGGAGACTCGCCGTAACCACCGTCACATCTGGCGCTCTCACATTACCGAGCGCATCCTTTTTACTGAGACAGCGCCGAACCCAACACACACGCACATTTCCGATCTCCCGAGTATTCTGTAGTTGAAAACATTCAAAAGTCTCTTTAAAATTAGGACATATTACATGAGGTGTATTGATAAAACATTTAAAAATATATATAAATTATATTTTGAATAAGTCAACAAAACATTCGCAGTCTTTAAAAAAAACACAGGAGCAAGTGCCGGCAAAAATAAATAAATAATCAACAACATTAATAAGACAAGGCTGCGGCCAGTACGTATCACAGTCTCGGACTGCATCTTATCACTTCGCCTACATAAACAAAGAAGTGACAAGCAAATACTGGTATAAAGCAATAAAACACTCACAAATATTTACTATTATCGTTTCAGAGGCTCTTTGACACACAGCCACTTGAATTACTGATTCATATTCTTAAAATATGTTTCAAACTTTCTAAAGAATATCTGTAGTCATTTAGTCTGCAATGGCATAAAAAAGGTTTTATTATCTCTTCCATTTAAATATTAGATTCAGTCTGATAGTTCTTAAGGCATCCTGTGAAATCATCTACAAGTATAAAAGCTCTGTACAATACATGATAACAATCTGCTCCTCTACCGTCGATTATAAATATAACAACATGACATGGTTCCACCGTTCTTAGCAGACAGATCGGCTCGTCACAACAAGGCCGATCGTCGTCGATAAAGACTGTCTTCGGTTACGTGACGAACGTCACGCCACAGATGGATTGGTGGTGGTGCCCGACGGGGAAAAATTCAGGGCACGTTGCTTGAATATGGGAATAAGGAGATGCATGGCCTTCACTACATCTGTGGTTCTGTAATACTTGATTTACACTCAGAAATGTTAATTCGTTTTGCCACGCCATAATGACACATCATTGTATTATTTGGTATAGCTCTCAAATTTTGCCATTGGCAACACTCGCTGTTCAACATGCAATAATACTCACACTAGTTACCATTCTGCACCATAGAGGGATATGGTGGCACACATAGGAACACGTGACCATTTAAGTAGCATACAAAGTAGGAATGTTTAACTCTCACACGTGAGAGAGCCTGGATCTATGTCTGTGCCGGCGGCACAATCTCTTGTGCTATACTTCTGCGCCCAAGTCTTGCGTTCCACTTTCAGCGATTGGGACATACTTGTCATCAATTTTTACCAGAAGAATGGTTCGGTCCACGTGAGATCTGCAATTGGGATCCCGATGAGATGGAACCCATCGATGCACTACCTACAAGAATTACGAATCTAAATGTAAAAATTACAATACACACACACACACATATATATATATATATATATATATATATGGGGAATTCCACTGTCAACATAACCTTCTTTTATCACAAATATAAGCTCGGTGCACTACACTTTCAGCACGAGGCACAATTCGCAGTATTACATGGTCACATAACTCCATGTCTTATTAACATACTCCCTGGATCCAAGGTGTTGATCGGCTGGACAGACAGCGCGACAGAGACATCACTCATTACACACCAGGATGCAGCCATTAAAATTACCACACATCACAAACTTCTCTAGTCTACAACACTCCATCTGCACTCACCTGCCCCTCCATGCCCTTTTCCGGCAACCAGTCCCGCCAGTGGGAACGTCCGCCACGGGCCCTCATCCTCTCATCAGGCCAGACTACATCAATCCGACGACCAAGGTTGATAGCGTCGTACACCTGGTTTGGGTCCTGGATCTGCAAGCACGGTACGATAAGGGTGATGATACGAGACATTAAAACTATCAACGTCTGTAACACCTTCCACACCCCCAAAATGCATACATAATACATTACAAGGAACAGCGGATCTTAGATTCATGGCATAATCATGTCCTGTGTTCTGTAGCACAGCATCAACAAATGGACTATGAGCTAAAACATCTCTGAGTAACTGTAAGAAATCAAACAAAGCTCTGGGCAGAACTTGAAATGATTGCTCTCCTCCTAATGATTCAGTGCATTTTTTGATGACAGCAACAACCAAGTTTGTAATTCTTAAGATATTATTTTTACCTCAAAGGAAGTTCCAAATTTTTTCAAACATCCATTAACAACAAAAAATTTCAGGGCTACAAATTATGTGACAGCGGTCTGAAAAAATAAAAAAGGGGGGTGGTCCTTTGTGGTATGACACACATACTAAGTTACACGAAAATCTGTCTACTGACTGAAAAATTCTTTACCGAGACAAACACGTGGACAAATGATGACAGTACTAATTACATTTCCTTATAAAACAATAAAAGTAGGCTAATTACATAATTTGTAAAGAACATTAAAGAGACATTTTGAAAATGTTCCCACTGCTGGAAGACTGTTTATTCTCAGGTAACTTAAACATCAAAAGCATCACTACACCATTAATATGCTCATTGCACAGTAAATTTGGCAGCACAAACTTACCCGCACCCTTTGGAACACTGGCTCCTTGTCTGCAGTGAGGTTGCCTTCTGGAGGATCAACCTCCCTGTCTTCCTTCTTGTGGACACCTTGACTAAAAGAACTCTCTGCCTTGGTGCCAGACTCCGCAGCAGACAACAGCCCTGCAAGACTCGCCAGAGTCGAAGAGGACGGCTTCCCCACCGAGACGATACTGCCTCGAGTACCTCCTCGCCCCAGAGAGCCTCCTCTTCCTACGCTACCTCCGATCTGACCGCTGTCCATTGACTGACTACCCGAAGTGTTGTGGCCACTGGAGGGGTGGGGTGTGTACCCTTGAGACAAACACAATATAGTATCATAACTGTCTGGTGATGAAACTCAAAGGATTGCTGTTTCTCATGGCAGTGAATATGAAGATGACCGTCTTCTAGATTATTTTGCTGCGTAGTCTGATACAAGTTTACTGACATTTCAGAAGTACTTCCTGCCTCCACCACCCAAACTCAAAGAAGGAACATTGGTTCATACCTAACGGACAAGAAACTGGGTAGGTTCAAAATCTGATCTGGATGTTGTTGCAAAGGGAAAAATCCTAGCCTGCCAGGAACAGTACCCCCGTAATCCAACCCAAAGATAATTTATTCTGGCTCCTATAAAAACCACAGTACTTTAACACAGCATATACAATTTCTGCATCGTCTATAATACATCACTGCATACCTGAATGAATGTTGCAGGTAGTCATAGCATAGACTCCCTCATTTCCAAATCCCCCATCATCTTGAGGGACAGACCCCCCACTAGAACAGCCCTCACCACACCGCTGCCGCACCCTGCCAACACAGTTCAAAAATTAAAACACCACATACCACACATTCTTGCACGTAAGTGATTAGAGCCAAAAACAATGGGACTCACCTCCTCCATAACGTAATGGCAGTCTTTTTAATAGCCTCAAAACTCAGCGAACCTCCGACAATGCTACAGAGCTGCTCGTTAGTCTCAGCATACGAAGTGGTGAGAGGCGACACATAGATTGGGTAGCCTATTGGTTGATCACAAGATGAGTTGATGATGTTGCGCAATGCCTGTCAAAATACACAAAATAAAAAAGTGACTCATAAAGCAGAAGCCCCTGTTTAAGGTTAAAGTTACTCTCAAACTGTTAACACCACTTTTTTTTTTTTTTGGGAGGTGGTGTCGGAATAGAGAGAAAAGCTAAAAATTTGCACGACATTGCTGGAACGACACTGAACCCGATTGTGATGGGAGGTAAGGCATCGGGAAGCCGCATACAGATCTCGAAAGTTGACGTAAAATGTAATACTTTTCAAAGAAAAATCATTTGATATTATGAGATTTCAGGTATTCATGGCAGCAAGTTTGTAGGTGACGGCCTTCTGTGATGTTGTGTAGTGTAGTCTCATAGAAGGTTACTGACATTTCAGAGGTGCTTACTGCCACTCAAACATTAGTCAACTTCTACAAGACTATATGGCACAATATCCCACAGGGCTGTCTTCATAATGATGTAATGCTGGCAGCTTAACTGTGAATAAGTTGAACTACAAGTACTGAGAATATAGGGTCAACTACTCAAGTTAGGTCCTGACAAAAAAGTGTCTTCCACACATTTCCATCTACTAAACAACATGTAATAAAATTTCAACAACAAATCTTTAAAATATGCTATAACAAAATAATTATTTTTTTAGACTTTTTTTAACTTTTGTGCCATAAATTATAACAAACACGTGTCACAAAAATTTTAGTTCCCTTGCAACAAAACAGTGAACATGATACATGTTTATAATAAGTCTGTAAACTGAAATAGAAATGCCTTAGCCAGTCACACAAAATGACGCAACACTTCATAAAGACTTAAGATATAATACAGTGTGGCAAAACAGACCTGCTTAGCATTCTGAATAGAGCCACGCTCAGGATTTCGATTGCGAAGGTACACCAGTTCCTGCTGTTGACCTGCCCACAGGCCTCGAACGCACTCTCGGTTCATTTTGATAACTCGGAAACTCAGGTAGCGCTTGTTCAACATGATTATCTTGTATTCATCTGTGCCATCATCTAGGACATGCCTATAACATAAATTACTTTGAGATAACACTTCTCTTAAAAGTATGAATCTTATAAATGCAAGCCAGCAGCATTCTATGCTAAGGGGCATTAATTACGTATATAAATGACAAACAGTGGTCACGCACTACACCACTTACCAATGATGCAGACAGAGCGTCTGTGAAACATCGGATTCTTGCTCTGAATTAACGTGCCTGGTCAACACAAAAGCTTGAAGTGTCCGTGGTTAGTTAGAATGCCATACCTGAGAGCAAGAAGTGATGGTGTGCCTGATAAGACAGCATTTCTCCACATTGGGTCACCTTCATGTGATATAACCAGCTTCTCTTCATGTGACGAGATGGCCTCGTACAGGGCTGATGGCTCCTCATATTCATCTGGAGACATGAAGTGGTCCTGCAAAATATAAACACTGTTCTTAAAATCCATTGTTTAAACCATGAAAGGTGCACATCAATGCAAAAATATGGCTTACCTGATGCAGTTTCAAAGACATTCGAACTCCTGGTGCCACCACCTTGCGTAATAACTCCATGTCAGAGAAAATCCATTCGTCTCGAACGGAGGTGATGCGGAAATCTCCCTTAAAGAGGGCGTGCAATCCGTACAGGAAGAATTCGACGCTGCAACATTAAAACAAGCAAAGAGTTTATGTCCACAGTAAATGTGCTGAATAACATACGGAAACAGAACTAAAAATAAACTAAATAAAACACGCAATACTCGAAACTATATTACAGATCTACAAGCACTTTTCAAATGTTCATCAGTTTTCCCTGGTTGAAGACCAGAAGATTCAAATGGATAAAAAACAACAGAAACTATGCACCTGTGATTATCCTCACCTGGTAACAGTATTATGTTGCGAAGCTGCTCCGAGGGTGCGTCGTCCAACCAAACTGAGCGCAAAGCACAGAGACACTAGCACAGAGTCCTTCTCAATAATCAGCGGCTGAAACAAAATGTAAGTTATTCAGGACACAATCATGTGCCAGAGTCTCAACTGGTAAGACTGAATATGGTATAATTAAAGCCTTATAAACCTTCCGAAACTCGTGGGGCACAGCTGTCCCCATAGTCAGATGATGACCTGGAGTGGCGACCTATAGCTTAATGTGGATCAATAGACAATGGAGGCTTTGATCCTGAGAGAGAAGTAGAAAGGCAAAAGCACGTGGAAGAGTAGACACAGGATATGAACAGAGTTTAAAGTAAGATAGCAAATGCCTCGCGCTTAACTTTGGCTTCTGGGAATATGCAAAGTCGAACACTGAAGGTTCTCTAATGTTTTGGCAAACACTGTTTTTGCCATCTTCAAGGTTGATGTCTTTGGGATGGTTTAGAAAGCCCTTGTATAGATTTTGCAAAGGACAGCGAATGGGCTGTAAAGGACGTGATTTGACAAGCAGAGGAGTGAATTTATACATTAAACTCAAGGCATGAATACTGAAAGTCAAGATTTATATCTAGTTCATCAAGTCCAAGACATTGAAAAATCAGAGGCTACATGGTTGAAACCAAATTACACATTTTGCATGCTTCTTTATGTAATTAAGTTACAGAAATATCTGCACAGGGCGAAAATTAAATGCCAAACTCCTCAGCTAATACTGATAAGGAGATTAAACACAAGAAAACCTTGACATCTATACAAACACATAATCCTTAAGCATGTGAACATCAATCCGTTTTCTTTTACTTTGGAGTTAGTGCTCAAAGTATCCACGTGCTGGTTGCATCTGCTTACCTGGCTGCGTTTAACAGCACAGAAACAGATCCACTCCATGTATACATTGCAGAAACTGTTGCGTGTGATTCCTGAAGCCCTGAAGTCATAGTCTTCATCAATATTCATGTTGAATACAGGGTCGAGATCAACAAAATTCTTATCCAGCATTGGCTGCAGTGCATCAAGAATGGTAGGAGAACTCAGCCACTCATCTAGGCGCGGAGAACGGACAGCGTAGAATATTATGCTCTGTGAACATATTGACAAAATAAAAGAACCATAAATATGTGAATTTGTGTGTTAGGGTGTGTACACTGTACGATGCTCACACATCAATCACAACTTCAGATTCAAGCTGATCTGTGTCAGTGGAATTGTAGCAGAGTTCTAACTTTACTTTGTGAAAAACATCTTCCTAGCACAATGTGGTCCATACCTTAACATAATAGGTGATGAGAACCTTGCGGAAGTCGAACACCTGCAACATTGAGATGGCAGAGTTGTCCGAGATGCTGTAGCCCTCAAGCACATACTTGGTAGCCGTCACCTCCCACGCAAGCCAACGCTGGCTGAATGCGGCGTTCATACTAAGCATGTGAGGCAAGTGCCCTGGTTCACAACAGCAGCATCCTACGAATCCAACAAAAGAGAAACGGCCACCTCGAACTGTCAGGCATTAAAAAGGGAAGACACAGGCAAGGTCCCACACTGAAATCTCACACCAGAGATTCATTATTTTGAACATTGGTTTTAGTGGTTTCCTTCCCAAATAATCTTTCATGACCACCCATTATTCAATGTAACAATTCTTAACAATTACATTTTAGAAAACTAGAAGAAGTTTAAGAATAAAGGACCACAACAATAGTTAATCACTTATGTTATGACCTAGAAACAAACGGACTTCAGTGGTTCAGCCATTAGAAATAAAGGAACAGAATGCAAGGAGGAAGGGGAATAAAACGCAGACACAAAATAAGGACAATATTATGGAAGTGAAACTAAGAAGACAGGAAAGACTAAACACTTCAATTTCACATTTTAACCCAAAAGGTGTCTCATTCCTAGTCTCAGACAGATCCTACACACCATCATTCTCCTCAACACCCTCAGAGATGGCTTCAACTTCTCGTTGTTGACAGTAGGTTCCTCGGAACTCAAGGCCACGCATCTGAAACGTTACCAGTCCATTGCCAAGCTCAATGATGTGAACGAGGCAGTTGAGGTAGTCTGATGCCAGCACAAAGCAGTCTCCTTGCATCACTGGACCCCAGCGGCCTGTGGAGGTTAACAAGAAGAATTTGAGCTACTGTGATGCAAGATCTAGAACAAAAGCAGTCACTGGACCCAAGCATCCTCCGAAGACGAGAACAACATGTCAGTACAATAAAATCTGAAGATGGCTCTCTTTTGGTTTGAAGCACTATGCAGCCTGGTAGAAGTTTATCAACCAGACTACATGGTGCAACAACCCAGAAAATACCCATCACCACCATGAGAACCTGAAATCAAACAGTAAAGTCCAGTTGACAAGTACATGGGATTATCTTCATCCAATTCAAGAACATAAAAATACCAGAGTTAAGAATGAGTTGAGTTCCATGTCTTAACATAAGAAATCTGCCTTTACCTTTTATACATAACAACAGCTCCTTACGAACTCCAGACTCACCCAATATCAAGTCTCCACAGAGGGAATGCTGCAGTGAACGTGTCAGATGTTCATAAAAGATAGAATTCAGATTGTTGTCATCTGCTCCCAGATTACGTTCTAAGTGTGACGAGAGCCGGGTGTTAGAATGATCGACACGTCTCGTGTTGTAGTCTCTCTCCCAGAACTTGATTGGCCGAACATACGATGCCAAAAAAATGGCACTACCCAAAAAAGGGTTGAGAGGTGTAGAAAGGGCTGCTGATATAGCTGCTTGCAGAAACAACATTGCCGAGTGTGGCACGCTGAATGGCTGAGCAAATGCATGAAATGCAGAACCCCATGTTATCTGCCAGGGAGCAATGTACGTCACCACAAACTGCACCTGAAAGATGAACAAACTTCAACCATTAAGAAGTAAAGAAGAAAACTCTTTAAATTAAGCAAATGGCAACAGAACCTGAAGGTTTAACATCGTTGATACCTGAATCCTCAAGTGGACCAAACCTGAGTCAAATCCATTTACTTCCCCTTAGCCTATTTCTCTAAAATTTATTTTAATATTATCTAACCTTCTCAGGATTCCAAGAGTAGATTACCCATTACCCACTGAAATTTTGAAACAGCATCTGTCCCCCCACCCCCAAATAAAATGTCCAACCAAGTACAACCTTCTTGACTATGTTACCCTAACAACCAAAGATGAACCACAAAATTTCTGCATTTCTGACTTGAACTTGGTCCCTAACATTTTAAACCACTTTGTAATGACAAATAAATTCAGTCCAAATGGTAATATATCTT
>NW_019059645.1:2390395-2409956 GCF_000696155.1 Zootermopsis nevadensis | reverse complement strand
AAGATTCTGGCATGCTTGGCTTTTGTTTCTTGCTACTCCAATTTGACGGACAGTCTGTTCTGTTAGCAGCTGTAGTTTTTTTACCAGTTCCACTACACTTTCTCTTTTCATTCAGCACAGCATTCTGTTTCTGGGGCAACTGATAAAGATGGTAGTGGTCGTGGTGCACATATGGACGGCGATGGCATTTATTTTGAGGTTTTCCTGGTACAGTTGAGGAAGAAGGGTCATGGAGAAAGTCATGCGGAGGCCACAAGTGTCTCTTTACTATATTCCAGAGACCAGAAGGGTCACTTGCGCTTCGACTCAAGTGGTAGGCCGTGGAGACGAGTAAGCCGCAGAATATTGAGAACAGAATGTGCTGGGAATTCTTTGGCTCACTAAGTGCACCAAAAGCAAACCCATACAGGAAGCACACTACGAGGACGCTGCGGCAGACGCAGTAAGCTGAGGCTAGTAAACTGGAAGTTGCATTACCACCAAATACATGTATGTCAATTTGCTCCAAAAGGTACATAAGAAATGTGTTGATTTGGGGGAAGAGCCCCAGACTGAACACAATAGGGAAGCAAAGAAGAAATGTAACTAGAACATCGCGTGACACTTTCACCATTGCCTGGTTTGTGAAGTACACTCCATAAAGAGTGAAGGTAGTCTGACTGTAGCTTTCATTCTCTGAAAAAGTAGCCTGGTGCAAGATGAGCACCAGGGCACAAACTAGACAGAAGTACACAGGCCGACTGAATGCTACGATGCGGTTAAATCCATGCGTGGGAGATGATGCATCAGGCTGGACACTCTTAATAAGTGAATACTGGCACCCAGCTATCACGAAACAAAATATGAATGCAAATATATCTTGAAAGAAGCCTAACTGAAGGAGCAGAGAGCCAAATGCTGCTACCAGAACGGCTAGTAAAAGTGAAAGTAGTGTCTCGTCCCATGTGAGGTTGCGGTCCAGAAGGGCAAGGAGGGCAAGGCGATCGAAATGGATCTTCACGTGAGTGCACGGTGTGATCCAGTACTTGTAGTAGTGCCGCGGTCGACTAGGACCCAATTTGTTAGGGGTCTCTACTGCATCCATATATCTGAAGTGGTTCCGAGCAAGTGTGATGTCTGTGTCAGGGTCCCCTTGTGAGCCAGAGCCAGGTGGCATCGAGACTATTGTAGAATTTGGCTCATTCAGCATGGCACCAGGGTTGGTATGATGATGTTGATGTCTTGCCTGCCTGCAGACAAATCCATATCCACACGTCATCTTTATTACGAAAATGGCATCACTAAATCTTGCACAGTTCAAGGCAATTACTTTCCTTCAAATTATCATATACATGATGGTAAAACAAAAAGTTCAGCCCAAAGTAGAATTTCCAAGTCACATTTTAATGCAATCCTAATTAACAAATTTTTTGAAATAAATAGGTTTTTGACAAAACATGCAATAAATAGTAACTTCAAGCTAGCTATACAAATTTCTAATTACTCTGAAGCCCTATCCTTTACAGAACACCATGTGGGGGCAAAGTTGCCAGAACGCAAGTACCTACAGGTACTGTAGGCATCATTTATGTTGACTTCTTACAGAAGGGTGGCCAGAAGAATGAGCAAAGTCAAAATCAGTACCATGGTGATGCAGATAATACAACGTAACCCACTTAATGGCAGAGACGTAAGCTTACCTGTTTCTCTCAGTGGCTATGTGCATGTCAGACAGGATGTGGAATGGACTGCGCTGCTGGCTACCAGCAGAGGATGGAGAGACAACGGCTTCTAAGATATACACACCGCCTGGGTGCAGATGGGATGATGCCGAAGTGGACGGAAGAACGGGGAGAAGAGGGATAGGGGCAATGCCTTTGGAATAGGATGCCTGACCACCAGAAGACTTATAGTGGCAGCATGCAGCAGCAGGAGTGACGCTTCCTACATTAGTCTGGCGATCCAGAATCACCGTGAGCCCAGACGAGTTTATCGACGCTGAAGAGTTTGATAGAGAGTCTGTTCCCCCACCAGTGACACTGGCATCCCAGGTCGTCGGATCACTACCCCCTCCCAAATGACGGTGCTGTTGCCTGGATGCAAGACAATTCATAATATGACAATGGGGCAAAACATTACAATCACACTTCAATTCAACAGACACTTATGTAGTACAAGTGACTTTCACTAAACATAAGGATTGTATTCCTGTAAACTGCCACATATAATGAAAATGTGTAAAAAAAGGAAAATGTATAACAATCACCATTTTGATGTTAAACTGGTACCACAATTCTCTGAGACTAAGCTTATCATCTACATCATATTCCCTGATAAGCCTGGAGAATGTTCACATGGGTAATAGGCTTTAAAATTTTGCTAAGGATAAGATATTGATGCTCATGATAATGAAACAAAAACAAGGATATGCAAAAATGGATATAGTGTAAGCATGTATAATGAGCATCATCTGTACTTCAAATTTCATACTACAAAAATCAGCAAATTTTGGACTTCCAGCTGCCAAGGGAGGCAACAGATCAGGAATTCAGCTGATAAAGTGCAAGCGTTTGCTCCAAGTAACTCCAAAACAATCTTAAAGAGTACTGATGATAGTGTATTGCAGTTAGTACTGATAATTCGGAACTTTATTAATCGTCACACATTCTACAAAAACTATCAAAACAAATTACATAACAACTTCCTCTACTACAAGAGAAGAAGTAAACAAAAGTGTAACATGAGGAAAATTATAACCACCAGGATTTGTGGGCCAGTTATTTGTCAATGTCATCATCGTAACATGTTACTTGTGGACTGCACCTCAAGAAATAAACCACTCCAGAATTGAGACAAACATTCTCAAGAAAACCGATAAAAGAATCATAAAACAGCATTATGCAGTTTACGCAGATACACAATAAGGTCTGTACCTGAGCAAAGTGCTAAGCAGCTTGCTATTGGCTGTGGCAGCCGCAGCAGCTGCTATAGGCATCACGCCCATGTTGGCTGTCCCTGTTCCCTTCTCTGCAAAAGTGTAACTCAGCCAGTTCCCGTGTTCATCCCGGAAACAATGAACAGCTCCTTCAGAGGTGTCGTCATGAGACGTCGCTATGTGCGTCCCAGTGCCACCTCCTGCCACCGCCGATGCCAGAGCTGCCAATGGTATAGAACATGGCACAGGCTCATTACTGCGGCCACCAGGTCGAGACCTATAAAAGTAAATGTTCAAGGCTCATTTATGAAGAATATATATATAATCACAAATAACATGAAATGGATATTAAAAGTGGTTACCTTGAGGAATGATAAGATAATGGGATGATAATATTGAGATGGTTCTTAGGAAGAAAGGTTTAAGGCCAGATCTGACTTGACATTGAACAAAGAACAATTTACACAACAGTTACCTGTGCGTTCTACTAGATCTCTTAAGTCTCCGATGTTGTGTACGGACATTTGCCCACAAGTCTACACCGTTGACCACAGCATCTACAGGATCAGTAGATATGACGGGTGGTCCACAGGAATACCCCGAAGGGACTTCTCGCCTGGTGGCAAGAAAAGTCGCAAGGAGAGGCACGGCAGGCGGTGGCAACAACGAACTCAACTCCGTTGCAGAGCCAGACGAACCGCTCGTTCCTTCTCCCGTTGGATTTGATTCCTTGCCCGCCTTGGGCATCAGATCCCGCTTCTTCTGCCATGTTAGAGGATGATCCTGTGGTGAGGATGACATAACAGCTGGAAGAATGCAGAAACATTCTGTTCAGTAAATGAAGTATTGTATGGATGTGCCACAGATAACAGAATATTGATCACAAAGCACAAGCCGGATAGGAATATGGTACAAATGCAGCTAAACCAACAAGTTGCGGCTCCCACACAATGGGTAGAAAGAGACACCAGAAAATTCTTCCACCAGCTGCAAACTTCCAGTTACAGTCATTTTAAATTAACATAAGATCCACTCAATATCCTGCTACATCGGATGCCTCAGTATATTCAATTCAGGGCCAACATATTAAATCTTTATACCAAATTCTGTAAACATTTTCCATCAATTGAAACTTTCAGTAAACACAAGCCTCTAAGGATGTGTATGACCACATATCAAATACCTGGAAGGAGGTCAGGAAATGTACACACAGCACTAAAATTCTGACATGTTTGCTCTGTTGTCTCCTTCAAATTTTCAATTTGTTAATACCAACTTTTGATGAATATTTACATGGGAATGAATCTGCGTATTGCCCAAATATGAATCTATCACATTACTGCCACAACTACCAACTCAGCAAAACTGGGCTTGTAATCCATATTCTCCAGTCCAAAATTACCATGATTTTCAATTCCTTCTGCAGGTATGGACGGAAGTTTCTCTCTCTCAGCTCCGCCCCTCGACTCCTTGCAAAGCAGGCGAACTTGTTTATTTGTAGAGGCCCCTACTCCATTATCTACACTGCCACTTGCCATCTCACTGTGACCTGTTTCACAACACGTTCTATGTATCACACAAAAAGAACAGCTACACCTTGTTTCTGCAAAGCAATGATGAGTGTCAGCTACTGTACTTGTACCCAACAACTCTTTACAGTATCTGAGCAAGTACAAGACTAATATTTGCGATGTGGCTATTATTTATTACTTCTGTGCTAGCATTCAGTCAGTATTTCGAATTTGTCGGCTTAGTACCCTACTATTACTACTGCCCTGGCCACTATTCGTAATTTGTATTCTAGCATTTGGCCATCACCTTAATATCAACCACTATTTACAATTTTTGTGCTAGTGCCTACTATTGAAACCTGTTTGAGACCCAGCCACTATACGCAGCTTTTGTGCTCTGCTCGCTATTATTTTGGGCCCAGTCACTATTCACAATTTCTATACTGGTAGGTGGCTATTACCTAAGGCCCAGTCACAATTAGTGTTTGAGATCTGACAAGTATTTACAATTTCTATGCTAGTACCCAACTACACTTTGAGACCCTGGAGGCTATCTACTGTTTGCAAGCTAATACTACGCTACAATTCAAGCCTGTACTACTAATGAAGACATGGCACTGCCAAATGCACTTTCCAACACTGACAGACACTGCCACCTGTATTCAATCTAGCATGCATTGGTAACTTGGCCAGGTTTGGTTAAGAGAAAAACCTGCCCCAGTGCCACTTCGTGTATCACAAATTCCACAGGGACTGCCCTGGGAGTGAATCCCAGTCACCACAGTAAGAACTGGCAACTAACTGCCTGTGTCATGGCACGGCCCATACTTCATCTTGCTCAATACTAAACGAACTCCGAACAGAAATAATTTCAACTACCTCGGCCCCTTGCTGGCCTCCTGGTCTGTCTTCTGTGTTCCGCATCACCAGCCGTCACATGCTGTCTGGATGCCGGTCCCTTAGACGATTCTGTTAACAAGACAAACACCACCACAAAACGCTTAAATGTGGATGAAATTAGAGACAAAATATAAGGATAAATGGCATAAACATAGCAGCACAATTCACAAAACTGCCAAAATAATTATCTCATCTCTCTCCATAGTTGTAAAAAACGAAGCAGAGAGTAGTTTCTTCAGTAATCTTTTAAGAGGATTTACTTATTTGGTTTCCCCTTAGATGATACTTGACACTATGAGTATATATAAATTGGATTAGACTTCAGTAAGTGTCCAGTGATGGAGACAAACACTGTCTGAGGGAGCCACCAGATGTAGGCACCCCTCTCGCCTGCCTTCACCTGATGATGGAGGCAGATCCAGTCCCAAAATGTTGCGTGTTTTTAAACAAATAACCAAGATGATGGACAACATCCAACATAACACTCAAGCTTATTGCAACACAAACCTGCAGGAATCCCTGTTCTCTGTTTTGGGATCGCTCCTTGGTTCTTGGCACCAGACACCATCTCTCCAGGTGGACCTTGCAGAAGTTTCGTAACCTCAAGGCTGGGCTCAAAACTCAATGTGGTGGTACTCGAACTTCCCCCAGACTCAGCATCTGTCTCCTTACTGCTGTTTCCATTATCTGTATGATTACACACACACACATCAACCCACAATCTCAGATATAAGAAATACTTCAGCACCAGCAACAGTAGTGACATTCTCACCACCGCCATAAGCAATATTAAGCTAGTGTCTGAAGCTTTTCATAAAGCAAGACGCGTGTTTCAGTCCAGCACACACTATACTGAATGATATGAGAAAATTTTTTTGGTTGAAATTAAACAAAATGAGGACCGAAATGGTCCTGTGCTTCAGTTTCATGGGAACTAATGATACTGCATATGATAATGCTTCTTTTTAGACATCTTACACTTCTTTTCACACTCACTAAACTGATAATTTAAATGAATTACTCAATCAATGCACTTTAACACTGTCTCTTTCTTGGCCATTTCCTTCTCTTCATAACATAAGACATGTACGCTATCTGCCCATTCATCCAACTGTCTGGACAATTATTAACAGATTTTCAACCAGCCAACAGATTTAGATAGAAATATGTGACTAGAGATGACTCGACCTTTGTAGTTCACAATTTCCCGCCATCAATAACACCAACATTGTGGCCATGAGAACACTGAATTGGAAGCTGCACTAGAATAACATCTTAAAATGTTGTATGTTAATGGTTTAACCAAGAAGTAGATCAAAGAATGCAGGAACTGAGACAATATGAACAATGTAAAACATGAAACAACAGAACTTTCAGGAAAATAAAGAAGAAACATCTGAAAGGCAAAATTAATGAGCTTTAAACAAACAAAATAAAAATATTATTGCACAAATAAATTTAATAAGCAATAAGCCTGTCTGCCTACCTAAAATTAACACAGTAAAAGCCAAAAATGGTGATATGGTTGCAGATTCTCACAGTATTTTGAATAGGTGGAAAAATATCATTTTTTATGAAATCAATGACGACAGATAATGACAGACTAAAATATACAGAGCTGAGGCATTAGTACCTGAGGCTAATTCTTCTGGGGCTAAAACTGCTATGGAAAACTTGAAAAAGTGATCAGTATTTGCTCTGCTACATTGGAATACACACTGCTGGTACCTAGTAACTTCATCTACACACTTACCTTGGGAGATGATTACTCAATAACATTTTGCGTGAAGCTGATACTAGTGATATTTCTCTACATGTATACAGCAGAAGTTAACTCAGATGTACGATTTGCACGCATTCCACAGTAAAAGGAAAACACCATATTTAGGCATAATAATTGTTAATGTTAGACACTCCAAAGATTCATGGTACATACTACAACAGGTGCAATAGAAACTGTCCTTAACATCTAGAAACGATAATAAAAGTAGCAACACAAATAAGAAACACATGCATTAAATCATGACAAAGCATTCATCAGTCAAACACAGTCTTCTGCAGCACAAAATATGCTTTTTATTTCCAAACTCAATTCTTTTTCTTCAAGAACTGTTTCTTGACGCATTTAATAAAATTCTGTCAAATATGGAATTACAGGCTTGTTATAAGACTGTGGAAGGTAGTCATCACACGCTATTTGTCCAGATAGACTGAGGAAACTCACAAAAAAACCTCGAGTCATGGTAAATGGTTTCTGGAATGAATGACTGGTGTGTAAACTAAAGAGCAAAATCCAGTAACAGCGGTAATGATTCTGAATCATCTCTACAGAGATCGCTTTATAAAGACAAGACTCAGTATCACAAGCAAACAGGAGTAAGCGCACATTTAAAACCAACACACGTGAGACACTACTCACTGTGTCCATCCGAGTCTGTGGCAGACTGAAGAGCATCTCCGCAGCTTCTCTCGTCGTCGTCGTCAGAGTGTGTGTAGTTCCAAAGTGTGGCATCTAGGTGGCAGGGCATGCAGCAAAATAAGAAAAGAGAGATGGAAGCAGAGAGGGAGACATGAGAAAGAAGAACAGTGAAAAAGGCTGCAGACAAGAATTAATTATGGATAAGCGACCGTCAGTAACATGCTTTGTTATTTGCTGGAATTAGGTGGAGAAGAAAAAAGAAAACTACACCCTCAGTTCACATTTACTGTCTGGATTCAACAGATTAATATACTACGCTATAAAAATGAGAGGATGTGACATCATACACCTCTTATACTATTTGCCACCCAAGGCACCGCACAGCAAAAATGCTTGTAAATATCTAACACACTGTTACTACCAAAAAGAGACCACAAAGGACACAGGATGATTTTACATCACATTCACCAGCAGCAACTTACGGTGGCAAATCAAGAAAGGTAACACCTATGCACATAATGGATATATGAGATAGCATAATACAGGTCTGTGAAAGCATGAAGCCATAAAAATTGAAAAATCAATGACATTAAGCCAGCAACGGTGAAACTTAAAACATCACTAACAACATTATCACAATGACCTAGACAGAAGCACCGATATATCCAGCAAAGACCAACACATCACACTGTGCTTTTGATGAAGTGCATAGCTTAGCAGATCACTCGCTGTCAGGGCTTGAGCAGTTTTGAATTGAACCATGACATATTTCAAGGCACCAGCACTAACATAAGAAATCATTAACAAACAGCAAAAGATTCAATAAGAGTATGGCATTTGTGCCATTCCATATCCAACCAATACATTCATACGTGATTACGTCAGCCATGGAAACAGAAGGCTTTGTGTCTAATATCAATACTGCTTACAACATAAGAAGTCACCGAAGAGTCAGTGTGAGCAATTTAACAGTAAATTACCTTCCACTGCATCTGCCTTATTAAAGTTCCACACAACATGAACCGCTGATGTAGAAATTTACATAAATCTGCATCTCTTTAGCAAGTCAATCCCTGGTTCACATTCTATTATGAATTTCTATTATAATGTTAATAAACTGTAATTTAATACACTGTAATGGCAACTAGCACTGGGAGAAACTTCCAACATTTCAGAGGAAGATTCTGAATCCATCTTCTGGGTACAACTGAGGGTACAGTGTATATGTATAGGAAAGCAGTGTGAATGTGTTCTAGATTGGAGTGCACAGGGAAACATGAAAATAAGTGGGGCTCATCATGCCAACTGGTGAAGTGACAGCCTTTTTGGAATAAGTGATTCGTTTCCTGACAGTGCAGTCTCGCAGATACAAACACGCTGCCCATTCTATCCGACTGACGTTCTGTCAGTCATCCTAAAGAAGGCCCAATTTGTTACCCTCCGTTTTCTGAAATAAACCCACGACCCTCGCAGCTCTCATCACTTCTATGCTGAACATAAGTTAATTTATTTATGGTTTATTTAATGACACTGTCAGCAGTTCAGACCACAGAGCATCAAATGACAGGGTGACCAACGAACAATGACTTGGGAAAGGATGTAAAAAGAAGCAGCCAATCTGAAGTTTCTACTGTATAAAAGAACTCACCAGGATTGGAGTGTGGTGTGTCATCAGGTTCGCTGTCAGTGTGCTCAAAAAGCCAATCAAGCCCCACGAGACTCGGTACTTCAGCGGCAGGAGCAGCATCTATGCCACCTTCAGATCGCTGGTGCCAGGAGGCATCACACTTCATTCTTGCACCTACTGACAATTCAGATAAATTAACAAATATATGAGAAGCAAGTTACTTGAAGAGCACTTGCAAGCCTGCAGATCCTCCACTTCAAGAGTTGTGGGAAGAATCTTTCTAGATGCGTCTCAGTCAAGGAAGTGCTCCCTTCTTTACATGTTTTATGACATCACACTTTATTCTGTTTTACTCTGTTCTTTGTTTACTGACAACAATGTCACCAAGAAGGAAGGCCAACATATGGACGAAAGACTTCCAAAGGATGCAATGGCAGAGAAAGTATCAGAACAATGTTCAGAACTGGAAGACATCAGTGATATTAAAAAATCAACACATACCATATACAAAGTTTCTTTTCTGTATTATCTTCAGTGTCCTTGTATTTTAATAAAAGAGTTCAATGCATTGGAATGAAACAATAAATCATTAAGCTATGCCCACATTCCAGTGACAACAAAATTCAGTAGTGATCTCACATCTGATAAATCTTCTGACTAATAAATATCAATAGTATTAAAGTTGACACACCCTTGTTTTATTGAAACATTAATCACTGCACTGCAAGTTTCAGTTCATAAAGTCATATTCAGGGACTTTTCTTAGTGTAACAGACGTGTACTCAATGCGGCATTTCCTGGATTTTAACTCGCACCATGGATCCCAGACACTGGCTTCATACCATAAAATGTCTTGTAGACAGCTAAAATTTTAAATTGATACTAAAGAAACAATGATAACCACCTACAAGACTACACGGTGTCATAACCCAGAAGACTATGGTCCACAAACACATAACTTGCATCCTGAGTTTCACAGATCTGAAAGACTCTTTAGGCATGGCTGCTTGCTGGAAATAAAACGAAGTAACATTCAAATTAAAGTGTATGAGACAAAGATTATTAAGACATATCCCGGCTACTCACCTTCCTCAGCGAGCGTCGCTTTCAAAGAATGTCGGTGTCTTTGCCTGCTGCTGTCACTCAGGCTGTCAGTATTATCACACTCACTGACAGCTCCATCACTGTCTGAACATCTTCTGCTGCCACAACCCTCAGGCACGTGTTCACCATTGGCCAGGCCAGAAACCCCCACAGACACTGAAACTTCTGTTGCCAGTAGGCCATCTTTGGAGGAAGCACTAGTCCGGTCTGCCAACATATCCCCGCCTAATACATCTTCGCTGCCCACGACAGGAAAATGTTTTCGGAACACAGACTGATCCAAAGAACCTGTGCTGAACGAGTTCCCTGACTTACTGGACACTACACATTTCTTTCTGCTAGTCCTAGCTGAGCTGGACGATGAGAACCTCGGTTCTTTGCCTCCTCTCCTCTCCCCACTGCCAATTCCACCACCACCACTATCTGAAGACCCTACGACAGTCTTGTTTTCAAAACTTTCATGACGCACTAGTAAAGGAGATCGGGAGCCAGCATTATCCTCTTCATCTTCGCAATCATCAGAATCGGGAACAACCGTTGGGCGAAGAGACAGAGTGCTGCCGTCTGCGGCAGATGCGTCGGGTCCATTATGGCTGTGAGCCGGTTCATCCGAATGCTCTGCAATGGGGTACACAATCTCACTGCCATAGCCATAGTACGGTGACAGGGACAGACGGCCACGCAGCAAAGCGGAGGGTGGGGGGTCGTGTCGAGACCCACCGTCGCTGGAGTGAGCGCCTCGGCCATCAACAATCCCAGATTCAAAACTGGTTGGCGGACAGCAGGAGTCAAGCATGCCACTACGTATCCGTCGCACACCACCGCGTGAATTCTGCTGTTTCCAGTAGATCAAACCTGCAACATATCACAGTTATAAGAAAAAAGACCTAATCACTCTATGGTCACGAGCCATTAGCTGAGAACAAACACTTTCTTTCCCAACCATGTTATGTTTGTTGCTTTTACATGCAAATAACCCACTACCGAGTACTTACCCTTGTCTCTGGGGGTAGAGGTGTTATCAGACGTTGCATCCAGCATGTACCCGCCCAGTTCAAGTGACCCAGTTGCCTTGATGGCCACTGGCAGAATACTATAATTGTGACTTGTAGCATTGGAATATCGTCTGGCTGGAGGAACAGAAACTGTGGAACTGGAGATGCCAGGTCCAGTCTCCTGTGACATAAAATATTCTGGTTATTGATCTCACACAGATAATTAAACAAATCAAAATCTGTACTGACCAGTTCTTCTTCTTGTTCTTCTATGGCGCTACAGCCCGAATTCAAACCTTGGCCTCCTCCCATGTGGGAGGTTTCTTTGTCTTTGAAGTGTGCATTTATGAGTAGTGAGTGACAAGCCCACTGCCTCTGCACAATTTCTACTCAATCCTGATTTGTCTGCTAGAGGCATCTAGTCGTTAATCAGGAGAGACTTGGGTGAGAAATGGCCGCTGAATTTTGCTTACAGAACATCTCGTTTCATGCTCGTAAGGTTCTTTTACATGCCGTAAATCTATGACACGGGACCGCCGGCTTGACTTCCCCACCGAAGGAAGTTGTGCTACAGATTTTTATCACCCTTAAAAATCCATCGATCTCTGCCGGTTTTGAACCCGTGAACCTTGGGTCCGGTGGCGAGCATGCTAACCACTAGTCCACCGAAAGCGATAATGACAAGTTCTTACAGTAATATAATAAGCATGATGTTGCAGATAAAATGTCAAGCTACATGTACCTTAACCACAGAAATTATCCAAAATGTTGCAACAAATACTGTTAAGAAGTATTTATAAAGTCACTTCCTTCCAAGTTTCAAAGCTCGACTAATATGAATGGTACCGTGGTTAGTAGCAGGTATGGTCCGATCATTACTGGCAGGGAGGAGGAAGGGCAGACATGCTGATGTGATGTCTTACCGCAGAAACAAGTGATGGCTTTAGTTCTGCTCCCTGACTGCTGTGATCCTCCTGGGAATCTGTTGAAGAGGTTTGGCGAGACAGCTTGTTCGAACTGGGGCTCTTGTTCATTCGAGACATTGCAGACTTGTTATCATCCATAACAGGCACCGAGACACTACCACCGCATGCTCTCTGGCGTTTTGATCTGCTCTCTGCTGACAAATAACACTGAAACTAGCATTTACTTTGTTTTGCGTGTCTCTGACTTACTGTGGCAATGTACACGATGGGCAGACACAGTACTATGTACGATCTTTTAGAAGTAATAATAATATAAATGAGAAACTGCAGACTCAGACTGTTTCATATGCAGAAACATGCCCTAGCAGATAAAAAACACAAGCACTAGACATTGCCCCATACAACCGGGAATGAGTATTTCATTCTTTTGGGAAACACTCTGTTTCATTTGGGAGAAAGATGGAACATAAGTCACGTACAAAAATGATTCTGATCACAATAACAAGGCACAGGCTCCTAGCACCACAAAATCACAATGGGAACACTTATTTAGTTATTATTATTATTTTTGTTTTTATTAATTTACAAGTTCCAAGAATCCAATAGTGGATATAGAACATGTCACAAACTCAAGTATAAAAACATAAAATACATACATTAAAAAATTACATATAGACAAGCAGCGTACTAAATTCAAGACAATATAATTAGTATTTTTATTACAATAGTTATCCAATTAAGTACTCATCCACAGTGTAAAACGAGTGAGTAATTAAAAAATTCCTTAATGCAACCTTGAACTTTTTAAAATTATTTGAGGTATTCTTAACCTCTGTGGGTAATTTATTAAATATCTTTATACCCGCATAGTGAACTCCTTTCTGATAAATAGTTAAATTGGCTTGAGGTAGATACACATTTTCTCTCTGTCTAGTATCAATAGTATGAGAGTCAATGTTTGATGGAAAAAGAGTTTTGTTTTGTAATACAAACAATAATAAAGAAAATATATATTGTGATGCCAACGGTAAGATATCTAATTCTTTGAATATATTTCTACACGATACTCTATTGCCACATCCCATCATTGTTCTAATTGCCTTTTTCTGAAGGAGAAAAATAGTGTAACTACTAGATGAATTTCCCCAGAAAATGATGCCATAGCTCATTAAGGAATGAAAGAAAGCATAATAAATTGTCTTTAGTACTGAAATAGACATATATGGTTTCATATTTCTAATTACATAGCAAGCCTTGCTCAATTTTTTAATAAGTAGATCAATATGATTCTTCCAAGTTAATGCACCATCAATCATAATTCCCAAGAATTTAGTACAGAAGATATTATTAATGAATTTATTATTATAACTTATTGTAACAGTATCTGACATTTTTCTCTTAATTTTAAAATTAATATAATGTGTCTTATTAAAGTTTAGTGATAATCTGTTCATTCTAAACCATCTATTTATATTTTCAAATGTTGCATGAATGTGTTTATTAAAGTCGTTTGTATTAGAATGAGAAAATAGGATGCTAGTATCATCAGCAAAAATTATAGGTGTAGCAAATTTAGTTATTATACTGGGTAAATCATTTATGTATAAAAGAAACAACAAAGGTCCCAATATAGACCCTTGTGGAACTCCATATCTAACTTTAAGCCAATCCGAGGCTGTATTGTTACTGTCATTAGTATGTAATACTGTTCTAATGTATCTGTTATTTAAGTAAGATTCATAAAGTGCGTGATCTTTCCCATTGATACCATAAAATTTAAGCTTAAATAACAAAATTTCATGATCAACACAATCAAAAGCTTTTTCCAAATCACAGAAGATGCCTCCCACTATTTGTTTGTTATTCATGGCATTTAAAATCTCTGTAGTCAATTTATAGATTGCATTATCTGTTTTTAATCCTTTCCTAAATCCATATTGTTCAGTACTTAAAATATTGTATTTATTGAGATGATCCAAAATTCTTGAGTACATTATAGTTTCAAATATTTTTGAAAAAGATGTTAAAAGTGATATAGGTCTATAATTAGACACATCATATATATCACCATTCTTATATAATGGTTTTATTAATGCATATTTTAATCTATCCGGAAATACTCCTCTCCTTAACATTTTATTGCATATATAATTGGTAGGTGAACTTATAAATGACGAGCTTATTTTTAAAATCATAGGTGGTATCTCATCATATCCATGCGAATTTTTTAGTTTAAGGGATTTTATTATTTTTTTTATTTCTTTGTTCGTACAACATTTGGAATTCATATTTGGGTATGGATTAGAAAAAGCTTGGTTCATGAAATGAATATAATTTTCATCATCATTAATATCATTTGCAATTACGGGATTATTAATATCTTGTAGTTTTATTTTCTCTGCAATGTTAACAAAATAATTATTAAATTTTTCAGCAATAGTTTGTTGGTTATTGAACTTCTTACCATCAATTTTTAGTGTTTTTATTTCAACTCTATTTGTATTTCTACCTGCTTCTTTATTTATAATACCCCAAGTAGTTTTAATTTTATTATCAGAATTTAGAATGCATTTATCATACTCCATTCTTTTTGCCTCTTTTATAACTGTGGTCAATATTTTAGAGTAATTTCTGTAATAAGTTTTAAGAGTAGGATCCTTATTATTCCTTAATTTATTACAAAGTTCTCGTTTATGTTTACAGGACATTAATATTCCTGGTGTAATCCAAGAATTATTTTTCTGTTTACATTTTATCTGTGTCAAAGGGAAGCTGGAATAGTAAATTTTTAAGAAAATATTTAAAAATGTGTTAAAACTATTATTAATATCATTTTCATCAAAAACTAATTCCCATGTTTCCTGACTTAGTTTTAATTGAAAATCTGTTATAGTATCGTTATTTATTAACCGTTCCTTTTCCCTGTTCCTGTGCCTTATGAAGTATTAATACTTGGGCATCATGATCTGATAGACCATTTATAGAGGGGTATATCTCATATTTTCCAATACTGTTTATATCAATGAAAAAATTATCAATTACAGTGCAGTGTAGTTTATTTTAAATTCATGTACACTTTCTGAGGTGTAGAAATTAAAGCAGCTGAGCTTCATTACATAATGACACACATATTCCTTTGCATCTATGCATCAAGTCCCAAAAAAGCTAGCTACTTATAAATTTAATAAGAGGGAAAAATATGTCTAATTGCACTACCAAATCTGTGAACTACAGTCACCCCAGGTCATTACAACACACTTAAAGACAATGATTCTTTCTGCTATATTTAGTTAATGCTCTTCAACTGCCTAGGTTATGCGGTGTCAAACAGGAGTAAGATTTCTGAATGATTCATTGGAAAAGATGTGGACGAAAGTATTTTGAGGTATAATTCTGTAATTTTCAGAAGGGACTGAGGTAAACCATCAAAACCCAAAGTCAGGGTACCAACCTCCAGTCCAAGATTTAAATGTATGACCTCTACAAAATAAGATGAATTACCTTGTAATTTAGTTCTGTAGCGTTCATGGTCTGCTTGAGTACACTGTTCTGCTCGGTGAACACTAACTCTCTCTACTACAGGTCGCAGTGTTGCCACTTCCTCGCCACTTTCTGAACTGTTTTTCCGATGAACATCCACCTTTAGATCTAAAAAAAAAAGCAACATAACATAACATCACACACTCAGTACATTAATGTACAAATACACAGTTTACTTTCCAAGAAATGTTTAGGCAGAATTGAAACACAAAACATCTCATGCAGAGGTCATGACCTCAGAGTTAGTATTAACAGCAATCTCAAACAAGCGATTTTTACTTACTTTACACTCCCATTTCATGAAACACTAATCAGGACAAAAATGCAGTTAATATGAAAAGAAAATAATTTGATCTTTTTGAGACTGACAGATTAAAGCATTTAACAAATAACCATCAAACTGTCCAGAAATAACAGGCACGTGGTTAATTTGGATAAAAATAAATGTGGCAAATGAACACTAAATTTACAAACTACTTTGATTCTGGTTTATTAAATGGCTTGGAGCAATAACCAGACACGCCTAGCCATCCAAATCATCCTTCATACAATATCATAAGTGTGACAAGATTCAATAGCATTTCATTCCTAACAAAGAGGAGGAAAATAAATTATAAATAACAGTTCCCATTACTCTTAAGTCAATTAAATTTTTCATTCCAAAATTTACATCATCAGTCAAAACTCCTCTCTCAGCATTAGAACCTGGCATTTAACCCCCCACCCCCACCCCAGCAACAACATGAATGATGCTTTCACAATAGCATGTTTCAATGGAAGGATGCCTGTAAATGAATTAGAAAGTGAAAGACAGTAGCCACGGCCCATTTCAGGCACATATTTCAGCATTTACCTAAAAGGACTGGGGGAAAGTCAGTCAAGACGGCCAGTCTCATAGCACTAACCTAACCTAACTTACCTATTGTGCTGCTTCCGTTCTTGAAGGTCATGTCCTCAACAGAATCTTGGTTCGGGTATTCAGAAGAGTTGATACTGTCTGCATCAGTTCCACCCCCTTGTTGGGGCTCAATGTATGAGTTACGTGAGCTGCAGCCCACAGGCGGAGTCTCACTCGACCGCTTGCTGCTCAAAACCTGCAGTTCAATGCCTTCCTCCTCCCTGTAACCAAGCATCAGCAAGTTGAAAAACTTGCTTCTGTATTTTGACCTCTGTATTCTACGTTTATTCTTTATCCTTCAACAGAATCACACATGTAGTGGGTTGTCCATAGACCACCTGGAGCCAAGTCATTCTTCAGATGGCGACAGCTGCTCGGCTGGTCAAGAAATTGCCAGACTTTTACAGAACCAAAAGCATCATTACTGTTTTCACAACAGCTTGACACAAGACCATATTACGAACCAGTCAAATCCAATTCCTGCCATTGGATCCTACTTCTTTAAGACCCATTTTAACAGAATTTTGTTATTTTTTGTCAAATTATCTCAAGTGGTCTCCTCGCATCAGGTTTCCCCAACAATAACTCAGAATTCATGTCTCATGCATTCTAAAAAACAATCACGTAATATACTAATATTAGGTTAGGTATAGAGGGAAGACTATTACACCACATGCAGAAACAACAAAATTATGCACTTCAACGTTCAATAGTGCTGTTAAATCATTCACTAATTCTGCAGAGTTGATTCATGCATGCAAAAATTACAAATGACATCTTATGAACTCATTTGTTCCACTTTTAGCAGTTTTTAATTTCAGGTAAATTCATAACCAATTTACAATTCTCAATATTTTAATGATTAAGACCTAAAACTGATTAATTACAAACATAATTCAAGTACACACCGTCTTTCTTTGGGGATCTGTTGGTGTCTCGTCTCACTTTCTGGACGGCCATCCTCGTTCACTTCCTGGATGCACTCTGATGTGTCATACATGTGATGCAGACCAAAGTTTGCTAACTTCAAAGTTGCAAAAAGGAGTGCTATAGTTGCACAGTATGCACCCCAAACGAGAAACGTTGGAGGGAAATACTAAAAGGAAATTTGCAATTATGAGAGATCTACTTCACATTATATTTTCAAACTCACACGACGAGACTAACAATCCATTGCACAAACATAATTAGTAATTTGAGTGCATATGGATTAAAATGTCTAAATCTATTGCTGAAGTTGTTAACAACATAAGGACTTTGACCTCCTTCAGTCTTCCTGCATATCAATTTACGGGTCACGCCAATCTAAGTTCACACAGTAAATGTACGATCTAAAATTAAAAAACTGATACAAAAGTGGTACTTACCAAATATATTGTGAACGGCAGACATAAGAGAAACAGCCAAATATAAAGGTGAAATGTGTTGCAGAAAATATCCTGATGTGGGTCATAAAACCAACCTCCTGTGAGCGAAGCCCAGACACCTTGTCGTAAAATTTCAAGCGTTTGTGAGCCCATTGTTGCGTGTTTTCATTTTAAAGTGCATTGTAATAAGCTGTATGGATTAAAATACCATAAACTTAAATCTTATATTGAGAGCTATCGTACAATCAATGTATCCAGAGGCAGCCATTTTGAAATCTGCACAGTCACGTGATAAAGTTGCAACCAATCCAAACTTTTGTCACACCCTACCTTGACTAATTTCTTCACTCAAAATACGATTTCTGTCGACGTTGGCTATATCGTGGTTCTACCATCATGTGGCGCTTTTGCAGACGGTGTGCTTATGTGTGGTCAAGAATCGAAAGAGGGGGTATCTATTTGCTATAGACGATAAAGAAACCCGAGTAATTTCCTTGGAAAGTAGACGGAGTCAAGGTCTTCCATGAACTCCTAAGCAGAATTTTAAAATTCTTTTTATGTTGTATTCAATTAAAAGACATTAGAAAAGCATCGTACTTTACACATGCAGGGTTGACGTCTTCCCTCCCATTTCGTGGTTAGCAGACGTATAAGAATCATATGAAAAAGTATTGTTACGAGAAAATCGAAGGTTCTGATTGAATTAAACCATTGTCACCATCCATATTACAAGGTTTAAACCTGTATTTTCGCTGTAGGTGAACTTCAGCTTACAGCCTTTTAATCTTTACTTGTAATTCCACAGAAGAAAGCCCATTACTCACAATCTTCTGGTTTATAATGGCCTGTAGTCTTGTGGGCGATTACATCGCCAAGAACTATACTTACATTTCTGATGAGCCAGTGCCACTAGTCCCTACCCCCAGCCAGATGAATCGAGCCTACATTATCCTCTAAAGTATGAGTCTGTACTATTCATTATTCTTCATGGTGGTATTCTATTTATGCCCAAACAAGATCATTTATGCCGAGATTTTCCAACCAATTCCTTGTACACATGTATCACATATTTAGACAAAAAAATTGATTTTCATTTCATATTATTTGTGACAAAATGTTTTGGACGATATGACAGTTTCCTGATTAACAAACACTTGTAATTTATGTTCTTCACATTTCACACCCAAATGAAACTTGCAAAAGTGTTCTGTATGTCAATTATCAACATTCTGAAAAGTAGAATGATACACTTTCAAATTGAAATGTAACAAGAATTTCCATTCACTATCATGAACCTCACTTCTACATGTTAGAGTTATGTCTTGAGACATTGGCATTCAAAATGGTGCCCCCCCCCCCC
>NW_019059645.1:2356498-2388404 GCF_000696155.1 Zootermopsis nevadensis | reverse complement strand
CACACCTAGACGGACCAAGAAGCAATACACATCCGAATATTTGGACACGCCCTCCGCGTACAGCACCCAGGTTCACTCGAAACAGTTCACCCAGCGCCGACACAAACCAGTTCTGACTAGACTGCTCAGTGAGGTTCCCTAAGCGCATTTCCAAAACCTGAAAAGAAACAACATATTATAATTCTTGATTCTGCACCAGTTTGCAAATGTTGGTCAAACACAAGAAGTTTACATATACTCAAAATGCGTGGAGGACAGAACAAGCTGCCTACAGGCACAAAGTACAATTGGAACAATTAAATAAAGAGGTGTAGGGGATGGATCAGACATGTAAAAAGAAACGCAAATACATAATCTCAGACAAAAATATAAAGTCAAAACTTTGTAGTATATAATATATAAAATTTGTATGTAAAACATGGTATTTGTATAATTAAAAAGCAAATACAAAAAAAAACCCACACACACACTTTTTGAGTATTCTTTCAATGGCCTCAAGGTTTGGTCACAAGACTGGGCCTAAAATGGTGTGAATAAACATTATTTGTCAGCTACAAAACAGGGCAACCAAGGTTCTAACAGGTCACAAGCCCTCTTGCACTCACGTGTTCTGATCCTCGCAGAAGTACATCAGGATGTGACATAATCACATGGCGTAGGATGTCACTATGCTGACCCTTCCATTCACAGGGAGGTACCATTATACAGCGATAATTCCTGTATGCGCAATTTGCTTCGTGTCCATCTTTGTCACGTAGACGAAGTGTGTCCGTGCATCCCAGGTGTGCATTCTTGCACGGATAGTGTAATTTGTCAGCAACCTGTTGGAAGAGAAGGTCTCTTTCTAAGACAAATTAAAACTAGTGCTACAAGTTGAATTTAAACACACACTGGCAAGTTCTTAAAGTACGTGATCTAGCACGATCTTTGGTGTTCTCTGGCCCATTTTATTTCTAAATTTAAATCAAAACAATTTCAATATTAAGGCATGAAAATGGCCAGCATGATATGTAGGTGTTTATCTGTGGCCTATTTAATGACGCTGTCACTACCAACATTATGCAGCACAATATCTTCCTTTGTCTGGTGAATTGTACGTGTTATAACACATAATTTAGTTGGTACTGACACTTCACATACAAGACCTATTATTGACATATTATCAGTAACAATTCTATTATTTACAAGTGATTGTACACAGTGCATCAACCTTTTCCATGGCAAGGTTTCGAGACTCTGTAAAACGAGAGCGACATGTTGGGCAGCTTGGTAACTTGGGTTTGCATGTAGAGCACACAAGATGTCCTCGGCGGCACTGGTGTATTGGTGGACCCATGTACTCCATGCAAACTGGACACTCCAGCAATCCAATCAGTCCTTGGTTAAGAATCTCATCCTCATCTCTGATTCGCTTCCAACTGCAAAGAGTAAAACCAAAACTCAATGCCTTCGAGCAGAATATGCATGACTTTGATATCAGTGAGAAGAGCAGAGGACAGCAGAATCGGATGTTGGCCAACAAAAATGTGACAAATGTGATGCAACAGAAGATACCAGAAGAATGCACAGAACTGAAAAAGCTACTTCTGCTGCTGAATGCATGAAGATACTTGAAGTATCTAAAGTTACCTCCTGAATATCAATGTTATGAAATTAAGGGAAATTTTTCATGAAAATTAGATAAATTACAGCAATATTATAGGAATATTCCTACATACATTAAAAATTAACTTCTTTATTCTTGGGATGCAAAGTGAAACACTAATTACATAATAAGCAGGCCATCACATACGTAATGGATGGATGCAGACGGGTATGACGAAATGATAGAAAAGTAACCGACGAGAGAACCGAAGTACTCAACTAAACTTCGCTCTCCATAAATCTCAGATGGAATGCCCGGGGCTTGAATCAGGTCTTTCATTTTCAGAAGCTAGAGCTACAGTACGCCTACTCCAAATGCTGACTGTAACACACCTTGGTTCATCGGTGCATTCTTGAGGCTTGCCTGCTTGGCGCTTCTCCCCACGTTGTGGTTGGGGATCATCCACCATGATGACCTCCACTCCCCCTTCATCTGCCTCCACTACATCTGGCGTGCTCTGGAGAGATTCATTCATGGGTGGTTTTTCAGGACCCGTAAGGTTCAAGCACTGGGGACTAGGAGCGTACGAAGGATTTGAGGGCCCAGCCATCGATAAGACCTACCACAAGTAAATGACATTCAATCAAAGATTTGTCCTACAGTGCTCAACACTGTCAATTGCTTATGATTGTACAGGTAACCTAATTTGAATAGGAAGTTATGATGGGATGGAATGTAGATCAGATCAACTACTTAACAATTCCAGGGCAGAAATAATTAAACTGAACCATTTTGTTAGCAATGTACTCAGACAGACACAGAAGGGGATTCAATGTAAAATTCTGCACAATCACATTCCAATCCAATGCTGTATTATTGAGTCCGGCAGTTATTAAAATTAAATCAAATACAGGCTACCCTGAGAACCACTTCACCTGTATCTCAGAAGGATCCTCAAATGTATGAGAAGCAGCAGAGCTACAGTCTTCAGGAATCAACCGTGGTACACAAGACTCACGTTGAAACGTATTATCCTGGAACCTCACTTGTTTGTTGCATCGCCTTTGCACTTTCTTCTGAACATACCTATTACAAAAAGTAACTGTAATTATTCTTAAAAATTATCCTTTATCCATCCTTGTGGGAAGGATTCCAACATGATTTTCCCACACAGGTCCACTGTTACATGATTTTGGCAACAAACATCACAAATTATCTGCCATACTATGATTCTGTGCAGTGTTATCTTTGCTACTTGCATGCTTTGACATCTCTTCTACCGGGTCTACAAGTTATGAGGCTGCGGTCGTGCTTGCATTGCGTCGAGTATTTCAAATCATGCTAACGAGATGTGAAGTTGCCTGCAAGCACAAGTAAGTCCCTTTGAACATCTTTTGTGATTTAAGTTAAGAACAATTAAGGTAATAACATGTATTAGCGACGAGAAATATTCGTAGTTCACTGTTACTAGCGGCACTGAAACAGATTCGCTGGTCACCCACCAGAAGAATGCGCACAACTCCCGCCGACATCAACAGAGCGCCGGCCGACCACACAATGCAAGCAGGACCACAGCCTCAGAAATTGTAGACCCGGTAGTAGAAACTTATGTAGGAATAACCGATGGCAGGCAGTGACATTGTTCAAAGCACAACTGCAGATTTATGATTCATTTAATGAGACTGACAGCAGCGCAAACTAAAATCTATTTCTTTAATATTTTAAAATTAATTGTACCTGGAATAATTAAGGGCAGAAAAATAAAAGACAGGTAAGAGCTAGTGGATATTTAATTTATAACACCTTCAGCATTCCAATGATGAAACACTAAGCACAAAAAACAATACTCTTTACAAAGAAATATTTATAACTTAATGTAGCAATGTTCCTGAATGCATACATACCAACTAGCTGGGGGGCACATGAATCCTGGAGGTGAAATGGGAATTAATGGTACATCCATTATGGCAGACATGACAGTGGAATCACGTTGGCCTGCCTGCGTCTGCAATTGTGCTGAAGGCCCTGGGACAGCATCCGAGCAGTCTGTCAAATAAACAGGTTAAGTAAGTTTCATTAAAATTTCTTTCTACCTGCGTTACAATATTTCATTTTTAAATCATAATAAATAAACTGATGTAACAAGATAAGAGTAACATTCTGAGAATGATTCTCGTTTATGTAAGACTGCATTTTTTCAGATGCAAAGGTTATATGGCAGATGGTAGTATAGGAATGAGTTGTGGCCGACATTAAGGAGATGGTAAAACTAGAGATCTCGATCAACATAGCTTATGCCGAGGAGAGCTGAACCCAAGATCTTCCAAGTATGATGCATAAGTGCTAACTACATCAAACAATTGGCACTTCTGATCAACTCTGACAGTAAAAGTAGAAAAATCATTGTTTCCGCAAGGGTGTCGAACCCACGACATTTTTACTCTCAAGCTGACAAACCCAACTAAACATACAAGTTTATACCCAACCTGGTGCAGTAGTAGCAGCAGTGGTATCAGAAGTATCTGCAGAGCTGACAGCAGTAGAATCCGACGGCCCGAACAATGATGGCGGCTTCTTGGACGGGGAATTCAACCTTGCAATATTTGACAGAGTCCTCCACCTACGGTAAAAAAGGAGCCATCAACCCACTATGCAAAAAATGTAGATCTGGTTCAAATATCATTTTAAAATTAGACACTCTGGATAACTTTGCTTTGCTGAGGACTTGCTGTTTCTGACATCTACTGAAGACACATTGCACTAAGATCTAAGTTGGTTTTTTAGCCCCACATTATCCCATCGTTACATTTCTGTTGTGTGACTGATGCAAATTAAGACAGATTGTAAACCAAGTCGGTTAACAAACAATGTGTGTAGACAGCAGATTCTACTTATAGAACAGGAACAATATTAGAATATGACAACTCTTCTCTGATGGTAGTAATATTAGCATTGGTTCCAAACCAGAGTCAGCACTATTCAGTAGGAAAGGAAGCAGAAGATGGAAATTAATTTATGTGGAAAAACTTTATGACTACAACATGAAAAATTATTTTGCCTTTCAACCAAGAGTAGCACAACAGGATTTTATTATAACTAGAAAGAAACTCATTCTTACAGTACTTCTAGGTCCTTAAATGTCACTCATCAAATGACTGAAGATGAAATTATTAAGACCAATGGTGCACCCAAGAAAAATTTAGGTCCTTACAATGTAAATTACAGAGTTTTAGTTCTGCTGTCCCTCTAAACAAATTCTGGGCTAATACCTTCATTAACAGATCCAAGACCAGCCACTTCCAAACCCTTTCCTACTCTCCATGGATTCTTCATGCCATCCTTACCCTTCGCCATCTTCTTGGCCGATGTTGTTGCCGCTGGCAGGGGCGCTACCAATATCGGGACCCTGTATCACCGCCTGATCAGGAGTGATAGTATTAGACATACCACAACTGCTGATGGAAGAAGTATTTGGAGTTACGCGGCAGTCAATCACTTGCATGGGTTTATTCATAAATTGCTGTCTCTTTTGCCCCCAACCACACAACGAAGTGTACATGGAGCGATCGTACCAGAGAGGATCGCTCGCTGAACTCCTGTCATTGTTAGCATCCCTCTCTGCATAGTCATGGTGCAGCAGATGGCTGTAGTTGGTTGCAGATGTTCCCGCACCTGGATCCAATCCTTCGTACCTCTTAAATGCAAAATAATAATAATAATGTGAAATTTTAGCTTCTCATGGCTGAGAGTATATCTTCTGGGTTTCTGTGCAATGTAGCCACAAACAAAATGTTTCTGATCTAAATTATACAAACTTTTAACTAAAACTTAACAAAGCATGCATTGGTAATATCATACTTGGGTAACACAAGTCACATCAGCAGCTAGCATGCTACTCTTATGCATTTGGTCTACCAACAAACCCTGGTCTAGTCAGAAAATTGTTATTATTTGGAGTTTCAAACATGTCGCACATTATTACAACTGGTATTATTTATTTTCTTCTTGGGAAGAACTTCTTACTTAAAAACAGATATCGTAAGTCCCCTCAAGATTCTTGTTAAGGGCCAGCATGTAAAACACAGAAGTGGGTAAGCAGGACGTGTGTATGCCTACTGCGGCATTTAACACTACCTTCAGTCCACCGGAGGAGTCAAACATGTAGTTAAAGGAATCCAAAATATGACAGACTGATGAAGGGTCTCTTGACTGTTTGCTCTGAGCAGCTGGAGTCACTGAAGAATGTTTCTCTCTGTTTGTGCTCAAAGATGAGGAGCCATTTGCCATTGTAGTAGGTTCAAAGGACTGATAAGAACTGAACGAGGACATTGCTGTGCCCACGTCTGAGTCTGCAATAATAAATACAAACAACATAGCACACACACATACACACCTATTCTAGTCATCAATAAATGGATATACCAAGGCTCCAGAAATATGATTGCCCATGCACCATGGCTAAGTTAGCAAACTATGACTCTGAGTAAATTTTCATGTTTTCTAAATGCCCTGAAGATGGGAGCAGTATGATCATCCAAAATATGGCATCTACCTACAAGTTCACATGGCATTACCACCCAGAAGACCAACAGAGACATCTTCTCTGCCGTGTGAACCTCCATTCTCAGAGTAATTGATGTTCTTAAATTCTGATATGAAGATGAATTTAACTGATGCACAGTTGCTAAGTTTAAGTACAGTTACTGGAAGTAGTATAAATAATTACAATCTATCACATCCATGTAACTTGAGACTGATTTTCCCCAGCAGGGGCAAGATCTTTCTTTTCTCTACTGCATCAACTGACTCTGGGGCCCACCATCTTATGAAATGGGTACTAGTAACTTTCCAAGGCGATAAACCGGCCGGAGCGTGAAGACAAACATTTACCTCCACCTAACGCCCAGTTTAAAAATATGTTAAATTTTACATCCATCCCCTCATGTAACTTCATGGTTTTCTCATGTTTTAGCCTGCACTTTACAGTACGCATAAACAATTTAATCTATAAAATCCTAATTTAAATATGCATAAGTCATTCGTAACTCAATGCGCAATGTACATTCTGCTAACCCAGATTGAGCTTTGGGTATGCTTCGGACTTACGTTGCTTATAAGAACACTGCTACTGATTTCATACACTGGATAACAATTTCACTAACCAGAACTCCATTCCGAAGATTCAGAATCACCAGCTGGTTCAATAATTCTCCTCCATTTGTCATGATTTCGATGGCGTGATGGCCGTTCTGGGGGGTCCATGGTTAAATTATAAAAAACCTAAAGAAATATGATTTTACAAAATAAAATAAACGGTCTTTTTCCAGACATACTTCCAAACAATACAGCTATGTTCCTTAAACTATACGAATATATTTCTTAAACACAATTGCACATCAAAAACTTGATTTGTAGTGTGTTTCAGACACATGTTAATGTACAATATCCAAGTTCTTACCAATTTTTTTCTTTCTGCTTACACATTCCTTCCTCAAACAATAACTGCAATAGCCTTTTCTGAATGGAAACTACGAACAAACTAAATGAAACTTGCAACTGATAATACCACACACTTACTTACGACTCCATTAATGGGTGACTCATAAATACGTCACACGCACTTCCTTCATGGCTGCCAACTTGAACTATTCTCTCTTTTCAATTGGATCTTAGAAACAATTTTGTGACATGGTGGATTTGGACAACTGTCACATAAAGTATATTTAATTATAAGACTGGGTCTGTTAGACCTGGTATAAAACACGGTATAACTACAGTCAACACACCTATCCATTTGGCGCGAGGCCTGATGCGCAAGAATGTAGTCCCATGTATGACGTCATACGCACTACAGTTCAGTTTTCAAATCCCCCCCGCCGTTACACTTATCAAAATACTTTAACCATGGAACTTTCTGACCGCATTTTCAGGGGTGAGGGGGGCACAAAGCCGAAAATAACATGAATCTGGAAGCTACTTTTGGCTCCTCACAGTTCAGTCTCAAAATATCAACGTCAAAAAGAAAGAAAAAAACCCAAGAAATTTCACTTCCTGAAAACTCCCATTCTTCATGAATTACTTTCAATCATGCATTCTTGACTTCAACATAAAAAATTTGTAAACTATTTGTTCACATATTACTCTTTAAAAGCAAACATCTTGGGAGCTGGGGTAGCTCAGTCAGTATAGTGACTGACTACTACCCAGACTGGCCCCCGAGGCCCACTCAGCCTCCTGTCCAGTGGGTACCAAGGTCCTTTCCCAGGGGTAAAGCGCTGTCAGAGTGTGATGGGGATCACTTACCGCTATCAAGTGTGGGGTTAAGAACGAGTTGGAGTTATATTTCCTCTCCCCTAAAGCACCTACATGGCATATAGCAGGTCAACTTTTATTTACATATGAAATCACAATTATTAAGTCGAACATAATGGATTACTGCCACGTGAATAAATTTATACTTTGCTCTGGCTACATATCCTTATACAGCATGTAAATTTCAAGCAACACCTGTATGTGGCATTGCCATTACTGGTGAAAACACATCTTCCCATCATACACAGTCTACCACACATCATTTTTAGACCACCCTATCTTACAATATACACTAACAAAACAGTTTCTGAAACACTAAAACTTCTCTTCTGTGCAAGAAAATTTATATTATTTATAAATATACAGACAAATAAGACTGACATATTTTTATTTGGAAAAAATAGGAATGGAAGGATCTTGTTAACAGATATCTTATTCTTCTCAGTGTTCTCAAAAAGCACTAGACATCTGTATATGAGCTGTGGACAGACATAGTTCTGTGATAATGTTGGCTTAACTGTCCTACCTTTCATTAAGAACAAATACTTGCTTTACATAAGTATGTTCTTTCACCTTTCCTGAAAACCTGCAGGACAGAAAATTATGAAAGAATTTAACTTCACATAATATCATTAGAAATTATGAAAAACTGAATAGGATGATCAGATTTTAATCTCTCAGCACATATCAGACACTAAAATATGTGAAAAATTAGTTTAAGAGGAACCTTAACATCACCTGTTTTACTGCTGTATTCATTATGTCAGATGGTAACATAACACATAAAGCAATTTTGCAATTTTCCTTTTTTTACACTGGCTGTTACTGTCATTCACAGCAGACTTCTACCTATTTTTATGTTTCCAAAAAAAGGTGGTGATCTGCATTGCATATCAATCTTTCACAGGATTGGCTTGATGCGTAATGCATTTGCCAGTAGATTTCCAAGGATTGGGAGGGGAATGATTTTGGAAAATAATTTTGGTCATTCACCTACCATAACATGATTAATTAAACTGGCGATGATTTCAAATGAAAATAAATGTAACTTATTCATTACTGTGTTATGGAATTGTTATTCTTCCATGAGTCAGATAAATACATTATTAATTGGTTGTTTCTGGAATTTGCTCCACTGCAGTTGGTGAGGTTTGTGACCAATTTGGTTCAATTACAATAGCTTCACTTTACATTTGACCGTGTCATAGGTGGTCCTAGGTTTTTTATTTACATTTATTTATTTAAAAATAGGGTTCATATGAAACATGACTGTCTGAAACATATCAAGAATTAATACTAACTGGAGAATGAAACTGAAGAGTTCTTTATAAAAGTTTTTTTTAAATCTATATTTATCCTATTTACATATCAGTCATACTCACACTGATCTGCATTAATTTAATAACCTTAAATGTTTCTTTTCCAAAATATTATGAATTACAATTGTAAGCTGCAGTTTCAAAAGCTACCTCTTTCTTAACCAGTAATGTTCTGTGTTAAATTTAAAAAAAAATACAAAGATGTATTTAATTGAAACATAAATCATATCAAGAAAGTACTCAGATAATGACAAATGCTGAGCAATCTTAGAAATCTGTTATAATGCACAGATACAAATATATAACAAATAATGTTAGACTTAATCCTCTGTTGTTTCATCACACAAACCTGCAGCCTAGAGATCAATTACAGTACCAAATTACAGGATTTAGATAAGAGGTGTATAACCAAAAATAATCTACAAACAATTCAGTGCAGTCACAACACAATGCAACATTTTACAACAGCTACATTTCAGTACAGTTCATTGGATGACATACACAGGTTATTCAACTTGGTAACAGTACAAAGTTCATACTTAGAGTAGAATAAACATTTCAAGATAGCAACAAAATTAATTTTATGCGGAGAAATGAACTTCCAAAATTCTGAACCTTACATTGTAGCAGTTTAATACTGTCTGAAATAGTCCCATGTAGTAATATTGGAATCATGTATCATACTTTATAGAATGTTATTGATTTTATATTGTTTTTAATTCTATATATAAGGCACGGAGTAAGGTAAAATTGTTAAAAATAGTTATAGAATTCTATATGTTGTTGTTAACACCAGGAACTAATTCTACACCTTTTGAAACAGAAAACTCTAAATTTATCAAAGAAAGGTTTTGGCAAATGGAAAATAATTAACAAAATGACAGCATAAATGGGATGAGCCAGTCTTTTGTATTATTAGCACTCCTACTTCATAGTCAGGAATTCCGAAGTTGAAGTCTCAGCCTGAAGACCGGCTAAACAAACTGAGGTTTTTCATGAATATCCTTAGTCCCTCCAGGCAAATGCTGTGATAGTACCTTAAATCAGGCCATCATAACTTCTTTAAATATACTTTCCAATACATTGTTGATTAATAATCCTACAATTTTACAATATATACTGAGACACATGACAGCATCATTAAACAAACCATGGGTAAATAAATTTTGTATTCCACACAAATGAAATACACCACATGATTATACACCATTATATGGTGATTTTGATAGCACCGGAATTTCTAAAATTGTTAACAAAAAGAATGGTTAATGTCAATGAACAATTTAATGTTGATTTTTAATAATTCAAAACTATCAACATTGGGGACTGCTCAAATTACAGCAAAGCAAGTTCACAATATGATACAATATCAAAACATAAGGACTAATAAACGTTTGTGTGGGTAAAAACCCTAATTGAGAAGTACTCTGAACTCTGCTATATAACAACTGACTGTATACGATTAAAACAGGTTAAAACTATCTGTTTTGAAATGCTTCAACTTATTGTGCCTAGATTATGTTACAGTGAGCAATGCACACTGGGTTTACAGTAAAATTAATTTGGAATTATAAACTTCTGATGTCCAAATGAATTTGCAATGATGAAATTGAAAAAATGTTTATATTTATATTTAATAATGTTCCCTCATGTAGTCCTGTTCATAATGCAGTAACAACTGTAGTTTAATGTTCTAATAACAGTGCACAGTTTACCCTCTCAATCTTGTGCACAGCTCCTCAATGGAGCATTTGTTTCCATACACATTACCATAAATTTGTATAATCATAATATTACCTTCAGGACTCTAGAAAATGTACAGTACCACCGGCACAATATTGTTCTTGAACAAAGTTGAGGGTAATCAGCCCTCATTTCCTTGAATATCTCTACAAAAATTAAAGTTAAATACTTTGACATTAGTTACAATTAATTATGTTATGGGATAACCTGGTAACATTTACATCCATTTCAAGCTATATGATCCATGTCATGCACAATTACTGCTTTCAAATCAGCACACACCTTACCTTACATTAGTTTTAATATATAAAAAAGGCATAATACAACTTACGAAGCTCACATTTTGACTGTAAGGCATAAATACGAGAAGAAAAACAGAATCCATAACTTACAACACTTTGTACTCTTTAAAAAAATATAGGCATAAATATTTCCCGAGGCACTTTCCATTGTGATTCAAGCACAGTTGAGTTCACTCAGAACACACCTCATGTCTCTTAAATGACTAGTTACATGTACTGACCAATGTCAAACACTTAAAAGAAGTTTCTTTGAGCCACAGTGAGAATGATTCATCTTCAGTGCACAAACACAAACTCGACTAACAAATGTGTGTCAAGATGTCAAAAGAGAGTAACCAAAGTAACGTCATCATGTACACACACATATATCCAGTTCCCAATATCAAGTGTAATTATAGGTGGAGGTCATGGACTTTCTTGCATCAAGAGTCTGATGTGGCAGAAACCTCACCAAAAGTCCCATCCTTGTCTCCTGTCCTGCTACAAGAGGTACGGAAATATTTCCTCATCTTCACTGGATTCCTGACTGGAAGGAGGCGTGTCAAGCTGAGGCAGTCCGAGGTCTAAATACTCCTGCACAACAATCCTCAAGTGTCTCAAGCAAAGAATAAATGCAATTATATTAACTAAAATTTCTTATTAAATAATAACTTCCCTCCATTTTGGTTTACAGTGTCCCTCACTTTCTGGCATCTTCCACTAGGTCACAATTCCTTTAAGAAATGCACTGTATTGTGTATTGTGTCTGCCATGTGCACAGAATTTTTGCAAAATAAGACATATTCAGAGACAAAATAAGGCTGTCATCTTAATTCAGTTACTGACTGCATCAATAAGTTGTTCAAGATACATGGGAAAAGGGTTAAGCATTAATTTAAAAACAAAATCATAGCATTTCAAGTTCCTGATACAAGAAACACACATATTTATATAAGGTTTTCAACAGTTAATCTCTTTTCTGGCCAAATGTACAAAAACTCAATGTACACTGGTATAAAGGCAACATATTCTCGAACAAATGAACTGTCAATCGTGACTTTCCAGACCTCCATTCTCAGGGTAACAACTGACATCCTCACTAGCAAGAGAACCTTATATCTCAGAATAACTCAACAATTTGGCTCCATTATCTCACTTGACCAAAATGTTTTCAAACAGGATTTGAACCTGTCACAATTCCTTTCTGAAGAACAGTGAAGCACGAAGGAACTTCATCTGGGTCCAGATGTGAAACAATTCAGAATACATTACTTAACGACTAAACTAGTGACTTCTCTTACCTCATTGGCAGTGATGGTGAGAATGCGATCCAAGTCTTCAACGAGTTCCCCGAACATCGGCCTCTCATTTGGTTGGTAACTCCAGCAATCACGCATCAACATGTAACTAAAACATACAACCCATTGATTTTTAAATCAGGCAACTTTTGTGTTTTTCCACATGATTTTTAGAATATGAGTTCAGAACCTTTCTACAGACAAAGTAATATGTAAGTTCCTGCGTGTAATTGCGTCACTGTGCTGATGACTACCTCCCTTCGTTGCCTGAGGTCCAACAGTTAAAATTTATTTTGTCTGAATTTAAATCTTTTTTAACACATGCAAGTGTGAAAATAACTGCATGAATGTTATTTATTCTCAAGCAACTGCTGAAGGCTGTACAAAGCAGTTTTGGTGTAAGAAATAGTAACTGTCAAAACTTTTGCATCGATATTCGATAATAATTGAAACACAAAACCGAAGATTACATCACAGACTTACATTTCAAGAGAACAGCAGGGTGGTTTCTCCATTCGGTGTCCACTGCGAAGCAACTGAAACAATTTCTCGACACTCGGTACCGATGGATATGGGGTGCCTCCCAGTGTCATGATCTCCCATAACAGGATGCCATATGACCACCTGCAACAAATGCATAGTGCTAAACTGAGAGGTGGTACAAACTGAAGGTCTAAAACTAACGTAAATACAAAGCTAACCACTAGATCTGATCACAATCCATTTACCTAATAACCATATTAATATTATCACAAAATATCTCCATTCCCTTATCACCCATTGGATTCTAATCCATACTCCATAGCAAGTTAGAGAAGACTGAAGTGTGATTTATTGCTGATGGAGTTTACGAACATCCAGATCATGATAGTGCTTGCTTAAGATACTATAGGATGGTCTGGGCCCACACAACTTGCTCTTTAAGTCAAAATTGGAGGTTATAATTCTGCCATGCTTATCTAAGTACTTACACGTCTGACTGTGTTGTGTACACACGGTGAAATAGAGCCTCAGGGGCCATCCATTTCACAGGCAGTCGGCCATCAGTGGTTTTGCGGTAATAATCATGACAGTGGATATCTCTTGCTAGACCAAAATCAGCAATCTTCAGAACATAATCATCACTCACCAGGACATTGCGAGCAGCCAGATCACGGTGGATACACTGTGAAACACAAACACATGGTCAACATGCCATGTGGTGGTGCGTTATTAAGACTGACTTGAGTCTTACATATAATGTTAACATAAACGTTCAGGTCAAATGATATAATAAATTTTAAAAAAAAGTAATATAGTATGCTGATCTACCATGAAGTGTTAAATCACAAGTACATCTTCAAGTAAAACAATCAGTATTATTGTCCAATATTTACAAAAACTGAAATGCATCGGCAAACATTTAAAAATCACTGATATCATATTTAATGAGAATTTGTTCAGTGCTTCTCAAGTTGTTACACACAAACAGAGAAACAAGGTGAAGCTAAGAGGAATGGTTTTGTAACACATAGTTGTGAAAATGTTTAACAATCACAGACAATTTACACAATAACTGCATCGGGACAATGCCGACCACTACGCAGTGAAATAATACTGTAATTTTTATTCTGATGCAACCATCATATGTAGCACTTGGTAGCATGTCCATCTGGTGAGATATTCAGGAAGTACAGTAACAGCAACTCACTCTCCGGGAGGCGAGGTACTCCATACCGCGGGCAACTTGGTAGGCAAAAGAGACAAGATCTTTCTGGGTGAGCGTCTTCTTCTCTTTGAGGTCCGTGCCAATGGCAGGCTCATAACCAGATGAGGGTCTATGCTGTCGTAGGAAGTCCCTCAGGTTTCCGTGCGGGGCATACTCCACCACAACATACAGTGGTCCGTCCTGCGTGCAGCAACCCAACAGGTTGATTATGTTGATGTGCTTGCCTATCATCTTCATCATCTCCATCTCGGACACCAAGTCCATCATTTCCGTATCTGTGTGGCCCTCTGCAATGATAACGATCGCATTACATTGTACACACACTGGAATTAACAATTCAGTTCCCAACTACTTCCAGTGCATTATGTTTGTTTTAGCTCAGATGACAGAATTCTGAATTGCGCTCATAAATGCAACTCTGACACACTTTCTCTCACCATAGATGGAATTTTTTGCTTTTATTTTCATATTTTAATTATTACTGAAGCAGGAAATTGGACAGGTATGAGTATATTACATGCAATACGTAAAGCTGTCCCACTACATGCCATGAAGGAGCTTGTACAGAGAGGAGATATAATTCCTACTCATTCTTGACCTCAGCACTAGACAGAGATGAGTGGTCAGCATCGTGCCTTGGGCGCAATCTACCCCTAGGAAAAGGATCAACATTATCAAATGGATGGATAGGTGGCTGGGTGGATCCCAGACCCTGTCTGGATGCTGACGCTAGAGGAAAAATCCTTTGCCACTGCTCAGATTGAAGACCGGTCATCCAGTCTGTAGTAAGACACTATGACTGAGCTACCACGGCTCCTATTGAGTATTAAGAAGAGAATAAGAAGGAAAACAAGAACATCAGGCAAGGTCCACCAGAAGAAGCACTACCTCAAAATCTGGTAAAGTAACACACACAATGTACAATGAAAGAGACACGGTCAAAACAATAGGCTTCCCTTCATAGACCCAGAATGAAGGTGATAAATAAATATACACTGAAGAGATAATGGAATATATACAAAGACTAAATGGTGGAATATACAGAATGTACCAGAATAAAGCTACCACACTGCAAAAATTCATATTGTAAGTACAGCAACACACAGACAAAAACTGTTACATTACTAATTGTGTTCAAGGCTGAAGATCATATGTTTCTCAGAAACACGGGTATTGACCTACAAGTCCATGTGGAATAACCACCCAAAAGACCAATAGTGACCTGAACAGTTTTATGTTCTCCAGCGCCAAATATCAGAGAGACAATTAGAGTAGTAAAATCCCCTTTTTTCTGAGTACACTTCTAAATGACTAATTCTAAGCTTTGGTGACACACAGACCTTATTTTCTCAAAAAGAAGCATAGGAAAATGAGTAACTACATAACAGTTCCTTTTTATAGGTAGGTATATCACACATTCTCAAAACTACTGTGTCATCAGTACACATGATTTTATAATACTAAATTGTAGTATTCTTCTGCCAATTCTTGAACTTATGTTCTTGCTGAAAAAGTCTTAAAGTGAACACGTTTAAGTCCTTTGTGATATGATACTTCATTACATACCTTTAAGCATCTTAACTGCAACAATTGTGCCGACTCCTTGTTTTACTATGTTCTGCCCCTCCGCCTTCACCACTCTTCCAAAAGCTCCTTCGCCTAGAGACTTGCCCAAAGTGAGCATGTCGCGTCGTATTTCCCACTCGGTGTCAAGTGGAAGCTCATACTCTGAGATCATGAGGTCTGAGCCTGAAGATGTAGTTCCCATCTGGCTGTGTGACTTCTGTTTTTCAATTTTCACTATTGGCATCAGCTGCAAAGAGAAAGCTTTATGAAAGAATAAATAATCTCTAACTCATTTACATTTACATTATACAACTCCTAACCTTAAACTGATATTCATCTGTTATGTCTCTTACCAATCATAACACCCTTAAAGCTCTATCACAAATGTTCAAAGCCCAATTACATTGAGGTAGTTAATTAATAAAAGCATGCATCAGCATGCTGCTACAAGGGAGTAAAGGTTATTCAGACACCCACTTCATATTTTCTACAAAGGTACATAGGACTGATGAAAGTTAAACACAAATATATCTACCAAATTGCAAATTCCAGAAAATTAGGTGCATTTTAAGGAGTTCCCACTTCCATTCTTATTTTGCAGAAAGCCTAATGTAACGTGAAGAAACGTATTGCGCTGATAATTTTGGTTGCTATAATGAAGTTCTGAGAACAATCCATACTGGTAATACTGCTCATACGCTGTATTGAATAAGATTTTATGGTTTTTGGAATAAACCCTGTTAAATTCAGTTTCAATATGCTGAACAGTTTAGGTGGAATTTGGTATTTACTTATAACTTTGTTCTCAAAAATATTCAGAATCATATACTATTTACATTTTAAGATATATCCAATAATTTATTTGCACAAGCCTACACAAATGTAAGAAGGAAGAAGGCCAAAAAGAAAAATCATGAGAAAATTCTTATTCTTGAAATTATACATTTACAGTAGCATTTAGTTATCTTTCTCTGAAACTGCAAACCACAATGACAAGCAGAATGAAATCTTACGAGAGGTTCTTGTGTGTTCTGGGCACTGGCAAGGTTCTGTTTCTCTACAATCACTTTCTTTGTCCATTGGGTGACCACTGCTGCTCGTGCCGTCTCGATTGCAAGGAGCTTCTTCATTTTCTCTCTGCAGACACACACGGTATTCATTCAGTGTACCAAAACTGTCATTAATTTCACGACCGCTTTATAATGTTTATCATAAATAATGGCGTACCTTTTGATCTTCAGCCTGTGGAATATGGCAATCATGATCACCACTCCCGCCAGGAAGAGTGTGCAGAGGACTACTGCTACGATATTCACCAGAGTGGGCTGGAGTTTCGGCGTCTGTGTGAGCTCGACTTCCAAACCTACAGCACATGAGCAAATTCACTATGCTGTAAGCACAACAGTGTGGCAGAGATCTAAACGGACATGGTCCTCACACGGTCCCTCATCCTAAGGAAGTAACATATATTGAGGGCACTTAAGCTGAAAGTGATGCACAAATAACATTGTGGAACTTCATAATTTGTACTCTTCACCAACTAAAGTTAGGATAAAATCAAGGAGGATGAAAGGGGCAGGACTTGGGGGGACAAGAAACCTGAACACAGTTTTAGTTGGACAACCTTCAGGGATGGGACAGCTTGGGAGATTTGGGTGTAAATGAGATAATGTTAAAATGGATATCCATAAAAGATGGGAAATTTATTGACCACCAGAGAGAATATCAATTTCTTACAAGGACTCTGTCTGCTCTATAGAGTTATTAGATACAATATTATGATTAGAACAATGTAACAGAAGAATGGAGAACATGATGAGCTTTATAACTTATACATTCCACTGAGTACTATTAGGGTGATTGTAAAAAGAAGTTGAAATTGGCAGAACATGCAACATGCAGCGGGAATGAAATGTATACAAACTTTGTTTTGAAATGGCTGTATAAAGAGATGGATGTACAGAAGTGAGTATATTAAGATGGATGTTAGAGAAAGAGCTGGTGAGAATGCGGAGTAGCTCAGGAAAAGGTCCAGTAGTGTGATTCATGACAAAGATTAATAAACTTCTTATTTTAAAGAAAGCAGGTGATTTAAATTTTTCCCAAGAAAGCTCCCGTACCCTGAAGACAGGCAAAGACACAAAGCACCTACCTACTAGTACCTACTGTCACAGACTAATGACAAGCAAATGGCCTTATATTATCCCTTCATTTCAACATTAAAAGACAAATCAAAGAACTGAGCTAAATAAGACTTGAGGTTCTCACAGCGGTGAGTATGAAGATTTCCGTCTTCTGGGTTGTTACGCTGTGTAGTCTGGTTGATGTTAACCAATGTTTCAGAGGTCATACTGCCTCCGTCACCCTGATGACGGAGGCAGTATGACCTCTGAAACGTTGGTTAACATCAACCAGACTACACAGCGCAACAACCCAGAAGACGGAAATCTTCAACTGAGCTAAAGCTTCATGGGTCCCCAGACCTTGTCAATAAAAGAGGTGACAGCATATACACCCAAGCAGTATTTGCAGGACTGTACAGTGCCCTTATGGACTTAGGAGAATAGGGAAAAATTCTCAACACATAACCAATCCCATTCCCAGTTAATGCTGTCATTACTCAATGGGGCAAAGCTCTTCTGAGTAATAAAGATTCGCTTCCTGCCTCAAAGGAAATATGCCACAAGTTAATGCTTATGGAAATGGTCCCTGTTTATTATGAGAACCAGACAAAACACATAAATACATTGTGGAGTTACTGAACGTTGTAGCAGGGGAGATATAGACTTAACGCATTATCACGTCATCAATAATACTGTGGCTCTTCCGCTGTTGCACTGTACAAAGCACCTTCACCCAAACATTCACTCACTTGGATGATGGACAGGGTGTAGGAGGAAGCTCTGCCATCTAACTACAAAAAGCTCATTGATTTGTTGCAAATGTCTGGCAAGTATAGAAGCAACATTCTATTAGAAGCACTCTCACTATGGTACTTTCACGAAAAACAAAGTCAATAAAATTTTCCAGCAAATGAAACGCCTTTGTGTTAATTTCTGCATGTAAATTTCTTTTTGGTTCAAAAACTGAAGGCACTAGATGTCCACTCTACAATCCACACGAGTTTTCTTCAGCTACAGAAAAAAAACTGAAAAAGCCAAACTCTGGTATGGTGTGGGCTCACCCATGGGGGCAGCATAGCCATTTGCGGGGAAACTTTCGCCCGAGGATTGCGGCAAGAAGACAAAGGGAAGTGATGGCGACCATGGTCCTCCAGGAGAATAATGGGCATGAAGTGGTGGTGGGACGGACTGACACTGGCACGGGGGACTCAGGCACTGGCCATGCCTCACCGCACAGAGCGTCAGCTGAAAGAGAACGGATGGCAATTTTGGTTTCTAATGATAACCAGGTGAAATGCTGGACAGGGGATGAACATGGTGCAGAAACACGTAACATATCTCCACGGCAGAGACTGCTCTTGAAAACACGACAGTTTCTCAGCTGGTCAAGAAATGTCCTGATTCTATGAAACCTAAATGTTCATCAAAATTTTCACAAAATCTTGCCAGTGGGCCTTATACTGAACCAACTGAATCTGGTTTACACATTGACATACTAAATATCAAAAATCTAGTTCAATTTTATCTTCCCATTTATTTCTAAGTCTACCAAATGGTCTCTTTCTTTCAAAATTTCTAACCTCAAATTTGTTTCACCCATGTGTAATACATGTCCTAATCATCTCTTTCATGATTTAATAATAACTCTGACAATATTAGTGAACAGCAAAAATTATGAAGTTTCTCATTATAAATTTTTATCAACTCCTTTGTTAATTTATCTTTCCTAGGGTCAAATGTCTTTCTCATCACTTCATTTCCAAACAGTTTGTTATCATTCCAAAGCATGACAGACCATATTTCACACAGAATATAAGAGGTAAAATTATTTTTATGGTGACTGAATGCAATAAAGCCTTCCGAACAATCAGTTCCGTCAGTACAGAATAAGTTTCCGTACTGGCATTGCTGACCATCTGACATTTCTTCAGAGACTGAGATTTTTTTTATTCATATACTTGAGGACACTTTATTAACTTCAGAAATATGGTCATGAAGCAGCACTGCTAACCTCTCAGCCACAACGTTCAGTAACAGTTCTTTACATTAAAACTAAATTTCTTTGATCACACTGTTGTATGTGGTAGTGCTTCAACTCTCAGCTGCTAGATAGAGCTCAAGTGTAATAAACCTCACGCACTGGAAGTCTCAGACAAAGTTTGTAGCAAGCTGAAGGAAACTGCTGAAACTGGAATGAAACTTAGGGAATGTGGAAATATAAAAACTGAACAAGACCAGGAAACGGCACACAACAAAGAAGGGAATTGAGAAACTGCAAAATCCAAGACCAGAAGTATCCCAGTCCTGCTAACATTGAAATATAAGTGAACATGACAGCTTACTATCAACAACATGTAGATATGCGCTGGCGTATGTCATTCCAAGGCTGTTTCCTGCGATGCAGGTGTACCACCCCTCATCATCATACGATACGTTGCTAAGCTCCAGTACTTCAGCAGTTTCTGTTGGAATACTGGACTGTTAATCAGAAACACACAATCAAAATCACGGCCAACATTTAGTACAGCATTTAACTTTTAACAAAATGGATTTAAGGTGGCATGGTATGCATAAAATGTCTTGGGGTTTTTAATGCAGCTAAAACAGAGTATTCACTGCTGAAGTGATACCACAATCCAAACTGTTCACACACACACATCTCACTAACACATATTTATTTCAAGAAACACAGAATCTTGAAATGTATATGGCATAATCTGGTACCTTCAAGTTCATCAGATTTATTTATTACACACTCTCCTTACAGTTATAAATGTTAAAAGAATAAGTCACCCAACACCATAATGGTAATGCATCTCAATGAAATCAAATTAAAAGGGAATGGTTCCACTTTGTTAGACCTGCCACTGGCCAACTGTGCTTAATTTAAGGGTGACAATGGGAAGAGCAAACACATTCACACCACTCACCAATTAAATCATTATGTCTGATTCAAATTTAATACATCCAAAAACACATACACATCTGCATAGACTACTTTTATAGCGTGATTTTGTGATACTGCTGTATCATCATGGGAAGGGAAGAACATGGTACTGACATATTAAGTAAGTAACATATATATATATGATCATAGCTCTATAGTTAAATCATACCGAGTTAATTATTTACTGTTTAAAATGTAAAACTACCATTTTTGCCCTTGCAATAACAAATATAACAAGAGAGAAAGACATCAAAGGAAACAAATAACATTTCAATCACTTGCACTAAAATTGTAGCATGAAATGTGATATTACTCAGTGATAAAGAAAGGAATACTTTCTATGTTTTGTTACAAAATATAAACATTTTACATTTTAAAAGTTATTCATTCTTTTTAGCAAAATCAAAATTGGTGCAGAGATGGGGAAACTGAAGGTAGAGCAGAACAAGAAAAGATGCAACAAAACATTAAATTACCTTTCAACAAATATTTTGTAGTCTATGAAGTAATGTAACACACTGTTCCATACAATAAGAAATTACAGTCACTTATCTACGAAACATATTTTCATAAACACAGTGCCTTTTCTTAATGTGGAGTTACTTTGAGGTTAAGTCTGACAATTTAAATGCATATTAACATAATTTTTATATATTTAACAAATCATGCCAGTACTGTATTAAATATCAGAGCATACTGCCAGGAAAAAAGCACTGAACAAACATGAGACAGACAATGTGTAAATTTGATTCCACATCCTGAAGTCAAGATACAAGACAAATGTACCAGTGTTCAGTGATATGATACAATCAGCAAGATACTGTATTTTCATTAGCAAGACACTGTTTATCTTAAACACAATGACAACACTAAAAAACTTACTTGTTTCCCCCAAATTTAATATCAGAAAAGAGCAAAGAGCCAGTAGCAATCAACTAAGAGCAGGACAGAGGCAACTTTCAGACATCCTTCATATAATGGGCAAATCTAAAACTGACTGGCTGGCCACTGAGATGTGCTGTTAAAATGTGGTCCCCCATGCACAGTCAAGCAACATGCCATGGTGATATATGGAGTAAGTGGTAGTCATGATGCTGATCAGTCTTGTAGGAAATTACCAATATTTCAAAATAACATACAACCTCCATCTTTAGCTTGAAATGTGAGCAGCATAAATCATTGTTTGATAAAGAGTTCTCAAAATTATTAAATCAACACAAGGATGCTAAACTGCATAGAAAAGCAGCCCACAGCTAAAGTAATTTGATGAAAAATTAATACTCGCTTCATTGCTGTCATAGAAGTTGAAGTGTTCTTGGCTGTGACATCACCAAAAATGTGGGAAAATGGGGAATAAGGTCTTTTACAGTAATTCTGTACTCGGTCATATTTGGCACATCATGTAAGTCAGTAATATTTGTCCACAAAACCTATTTAAACAAGCCAACTTTGTTATTGGAACATATGAAAGATTAAGAGTATGCAGTACGTCAGAAGCAAGAACGACAGATGACTGAAGTTTCCAGTGTGCTGAAACTCGTGACACTCCACCTAGCATGTCTAATAAGCACTAACAGTGGTGCTGTGTCAACATGCCATGCAAGCAGCAAGCAGATTAATCTGCAATCAGTGTTGCCAACTATATTACATGCAACAAAACACATGCATCATGCAGCACCCATAAATAAGAGAGGACTGATATACCTTCACCACGTTATTAGTTTCTGTTTCATTAAGGGAAGTGAAGTACCCCCGAAACCACTCAACATGTGGATGAAGATCAGATAGAACTTCACACCGAAATGACTCGTTATGACCCACCACCACAGTCGAGTTTTTTGGGGCCTCCGTTAGAATTGGTCTATGATGGAGACGCTCTAAAAAAACAAGGCACATTCATAGAGAAGCTTGCTGGGACGAAATAAAGCAATCCTCCTGAACAAGCAGCATGAAACCCACTTAAGAAAGTACTCACCACTTTAAAGGTTACTTGTTAAACAACATCACCTTCAGCTGTTGAGTAATCAGATTTAGGGTTCTCATGGCAGCAAAGATGTCAATGTTGGTCTTCTGAATTGTAATTCCTTGTGGACAAGATATTAACATTCAGAGGAACATACTTCAGCCTGAAGATGGAGACAGTATATTCCTCTAAAGTTTTGGTACCTATATGTAAGTCCACACAGTATTACAGAAGACCAACTTCAAAATAAAATTTTACTTTGTTATTCTTTTATAGATGATTGTAACATTCATTATTTTTGTAATCAGTTTTTTTTTCATCTTTCCTTCGATGAGTTAACAAGACAGAATATTTCTTTAAGGAAGAAAATATAGATTTCTAGGACACATTTCTTAAGTAGGTTCAAGATGGTTATTCAGCAAGTTGGGGTACAAGTCCCTCTGCTACCTGCACCTCTCACCTGAATAGGGATAGTGTAATTGTCATCCACAGAGTCTATTCCTTCCTCGAACATGTGGGGCATCTTTATCCACTGTATGTGAGGCTCAAGGTCAGAGTATGTGGGACACTCAAACTTCACTGTTGTGTTCACCAATGTCGTAACATTGCGCGGATAATCGTCCTTCACATATGGCTTGTGAGGATATCGTTCTGGCAGGAATGAATACACAGTATTGTAAGAGAGAACTTGAACGACAACAAAGTTTGAGTTCTCTCTTCCTGTACCAAATCAGAATTTCTTTTCTCTGTGTCATTCTCACATGAACTGAAGCACACACAAAAAAAAAAAGTTGCAATGACCTCTTCACCCAAAATGGCCATGTACAACAAGAAGTATAAAACCATGAGAACAACCAGGCTACATCTGCTAAATACACACTTTTTTAAATGACAATTTCTTGCTTAATTTTATATCTTTTTCAAGTGTGCCCCCTCCCCCACCCACATTCTGACTTTCACAGTAACAACAAAACATCTTCTTGAAATTCAGTAAGTTCATGATCACCCATTTATCTTCTGGGTAAGAGCTCCTTAATACAAACTGAATTAAAAGGAATAAGTATGTAAAAAAATACACAAATAAATAACACTAACAAAAATAAATAATAATTATGTAAGCAATTAAACACTCTATAAACATGTAATTAAAACAAAAAATAAAATTAGTGACAACTGATAAATAACTAAATGAATAAAATATAAATGAACAGAAAAAATGAAGTGAAATACAATATAAGAAAATAAAACTATAATAAAATAAATATTTAAAATATATTAAAGCATAAGTAAATGAAAGGGTGTCCATGTGACTAAGCACTGTACCACATATACAAAGTAGAAGTAAATCTCCCCTCATTCTTAATGTTGGCAGTAGAAGGAGGTGAATTGTCAGGTTCGTGCTCTAGATGATGTAACTGAAGAGAAAAGTTCCCAGGTACCAATCCGATAGAAGTACCACAGCCAGTCAAGCAGTTCTGGCTCATTATAGATCAGTAATGTGACGGTAGTACAAATGAAATTAACTTACCAATGATATCCACTTTGAAAGTGAAGTTTATGCAGCCGCACAAGTTGCACACTATGCACGTGTAATTTCCGGAGTCTGACACCACCAAGTCTTCTAGTATGAGAGACCAGCGACCACTGCGGATGCTGCCCAAATTACGATCAGGAGCAGACCCATCCTTCGTCCAGGTGATATTGGGTTCTGGGTTGCCTGTGCAAAGTTTAGGAGAGCCCATGACCTCTATTAAGTGCTCCAGTGACCTGTATCAGCCGTGTGCTACGGCAAATGCGCACAACGGCCGGCCACGCATCATGACAGCATACTGCTTATCACTAAGTCTAGTTAGCAGCCCCATAACACAGGATATAAACCCCTTATACCTGTACACAAGTTACTGTCCATATGTCCCAGAGCCTGAGGCACAGTGAACGCTTTTGCATAATTAACTGGTTCAGGGCCTTTCATCAGAAATTCATAGCTATTTGTTTCTAAAGAAACTCAATGTTTTTATATTAATGTACTGGACAGAAAGAACCTTGTCATTGCATGGTTAGTACTCCTGCTTCATACCCAGGATGTTCAGTTTTAAAATCTCAGCTTGAGATTGGCCATCATGAATGAGTTTTCTTGTGGTTTTCCTCAGTCTTTCCAGGCAAATGCCAAGATAGTACCTTACAACAGACCATCCACATCCTTTCCAATTCATTATTCACTAGTCATCCCATCATTTGACATTTTACAATGTAAGGAGTGGAAAGTGTCATCAAATAAAGCAAGAATAATACAGAGCTCTGAAACCAAAATAGCATTGAACAGATCTCTTTTGTGAGTTAATTACCTTCTGCAGGACATTTCAAACGCAGCATGTTCCCAGCAGGTTTTGCTACCACACGATTCATGTTGCCAGGCTTAGTGAAGCGAGGAGGCATCTGTGGAACAGTCTCATTGTACTCCCCTGCTACTCGGTTAGTCTCAGTGTCATGGGAGTCCTCTTGGTCACTCATCTGGGATAACGAAGTGGGATTTTCTGAAACTTGACAAAATATAACAGTGTATGAAACCAACTGGTAGATGTAAAAATAAGATCATTTCTGCAAGACAGAAGAGGCTTACATTTCTGACTACCACTAAATTACTTAATAAACACACGGAGTAGTGAGTAAGAGATTCATACAATCACTAACTCTTAACCCAGTAGACACAACAGCACAAACGATGTACGTTGTATGTGTTTCAAACTCAATTCTGCATTACAAACTATAAGAATGTTGTCAACATTATTATGGATGGGTTGTGTTGACTCAGTCATGATATGGCTCAAATTATGTTACCCTTTGAAGCACAAAGTTTTTCTAAATAGCATTTAAAAAATCAGTCTGTACCTCAAAGAAAACACAACATGTCTCCATGACAGTGACCAATTTGTTAATTCTGTTTATGGAAAAAATCACTGTTTATTTTGAGAATCATATGAAACCAATACATACAATCTGTAGGCAAAATGCAGAGTTACTTTTTGTTAAATAAGGTGGTGCACATAGTCACCAGTTGGGTTTAAAGGTCTGAACTCTTGTCACTCATATCACCAACTGACATAATGCAGCAGGCTTACATACATAGAACAAAATCTTATTCCCTGAAACACAGGAAGGGTTGTAAACAGACAGACATGCTAATAATAGTGATTTTGTATGTCATCATAATACTAAAGTGGTTATCAGAAAGCCGAAGTAAACTTCTGGGAAGGTATTAGTTTTAAAACATCACCAAAAAATGTCATCAAATTTTTATTTCAGCACATGCACTGTCCACATTATTAGTGTTCCTACGTAACACTGCACCATCTCACAAGCATTTTAAAACATGTGAGGATGACAGAAACAACCTTCCTCAATTGTCCAAAATCTTGATGACTTACAGTAACAGAATTAAAAAGACTTCCAAGGGGAAATTAAAGTATTTTATGATGACGTCCGACACTTTGCTTTGCAGCAGAAGACTGTCCAAATATTCCACCACACATATGCCCTTCATATGAACCCTCAACAGTAAAACCAAACGTCCACTTCCAGACTATAATTATTTTCACTGCTTCAGGATACACTGAATTTAAAACACTGTGACAAAGACATAAATGTCTGTATAATTCTACCAACAAGAAAATAATTTGCTTAAAATGCATAACTTACTGCTAACAACATGAAGATATGCATTGCCAAATGTCTCTCCAAAGCTGTTCTCAGCAACACAGGTGTACCAACCCTTATCTCCAAACGTCACATTTCTGATAACTAGAACTTCTGGAGTGTTGGTATATATTCTGGACTATTAAAAAAATTTGCAATAATTAAAATCAACCAAAAACAAGATATCAGACTTATGCTCTAACTTCAACAATTTCAGTACAATAAATTAATATATTACAATGACATTTCACTCTCAATGACTGAATCTTGCACAAAAGATGTTGAATGCATTGGAATTTCACAAAATGGTTTGTCATTTCAAAATTACATTTGTTGTCTTAATTCAACTACACTTCCATAATTTTTTTCCAGAACTTAATAAAAAAGATCATGAAGTTATAATCAGTATCTGAATATTAAGCCCTAAATTGACTTATTTAATTCAAAGCGCTCTGAAATTTGTTGGTTTCAAACACAATTCAAGTACTGTATGATCTTTTTGTCACCAAAGTTGGAGCACTGAAGACATTTTGCAACTTACATTAGTGCCGGTTGTTGTTTACATCCTCTGTAGCTTTAAAATTAATAAAGGAATAATGTATGAGAAAACTGTTCTAACAACTAGAAGCAGCCGATCACTGCAGATCAGTGTATCAGGGCAAATTTCTGAGATGGTCTTGGTGAAGTTTTCGGTCTCATAAGAAAGGAAAATTCCTTGAACAGCGAAACAGACTATCAGTCCAGTTGCTTACAGCATAACCACAGGATATAATAACCCAAGTGGAAATTTCTCTTCTACCTCTGCTTTTGGGAAAATTCACATCACCCGCACTTACTTCAAAGTTTGAGGCCTCTAATTAGGGGATTACCATGTATTTTGCATAAAACAACAATCTGGTAAAATAACTTCTGATGTTATGTCCAAAAAAGAACAGGTTTTATGAAAGGGAAATGAACCAATAGTCACTGGATCTGGGTCCTGTACAAACAAATTATCTAATTGACAATCAATCATATTCTGAGAGGGTTTACATACCTTTTCATTCTTGTAGGAGGTGAAATACCCCTGAAACCATGTAATTTGTGGATGCCCAGATAGAACTTCACAATGAAATGATGCATTCTGTCCGACCATGACAGTTGAGTTTTGTAGGACTTCAGTCAGCTTTGGTTTCTGATCGTGAGGATCTAGAAGAAGATGCGCAATCATGCAGAAATGCCTCATGTTGCAAGAACAAAAATCAAATTGATGAATACGGAAAGCAAGATGAAATAACGTGTAAATTTCACACATAAACTGCAGCCCTTGCATTCTGACACTCTCTTGTCTAACCATTTATCAACTGAACAAAACAGACAAGACATAGAATAGTGTAACAGTGAGATACGCATATGTCAAAAAAAGACATTAATAATAAAATATTATGGATAGCTGCATCAGTTTGTAACATGTGCATGCAGACAGACACATTTAATACATGCACACATGTAATTCACGTGCGCACACACGAATTACATGTAACTGAAACCTGGTCTCCAAGCTTTAAGCAAACTTAATCAAGCAGACATGGAGGACCTGTCTCTTCAGTTCAGTGGGTTAATTGCAAAATTGTCTTGCTTTCTATCTTCTACACACACACGCACACACGCACGCACGCACGCACGCAAGCGTGCACGACAACATACCGATAATGTTGACTTTGAATGTGAAGTTTATGCAGCCAACCAAGTTACAGACAATGCATGTGTAATTTCCAGAGTCCCGCACAGCTGTCTCTTCCATTTTCATTGACCACTGACCATAATAGAGATTACTTAGAATATTTCCGTCCTTGGTCCAAGTAATGTTCGGCTCTGGGTTTCCTGTGGACACAGTCATACTGTAAACAACAGTCGTTCTAAAGCCAAAGACGTCTCCTTCATCAGAAGAAAGAATCACTAACCTTCTGCAAGACAGTTGAGACGCACCATGCTTCCAGCAGGTTTCGTCACTGCACGGTTCATGCCGTTTGTTTCCATGAAATGCGGCGCCATTTGAGGCAATGTCTTATTATGTACTCCTACTGCATGGTTATTCTCACCGACCACAGTGTCTTCCAGTTCATGTACAAGTGACATGGACGTCAGGTTTGCTACAAGCAAAAAATTAATTCATCATAAAACATAAGCAGTTCTCATCGACACTTTCAGAATAGTTCTGAAGCCTACCCCCACCCTACAACACCACAGATAAAGTGGCTGAAACATGAATCTGGTCAGACGACATGTTTGCATATCCTAATCTTCTTTAGAAAAGCAGACATGAAGGACTCACAACCAATGAGCATTTCCTGAAATCGTTTAATCTTAAGTTCATCATGAACGTCATTTTCATGCGCAGAATCTTGATTCCCCCACCTCTGAGCATCACATCTGCATCATCCAGTCTCTTCCCAGGATGAAGTTCGTAATTGTAGCTCTCACCACCCGTGGTCAGATCTTCACGCCGCTCAATCACTTCAGGAAGGTGCGCTGCTGCCACATCTTGGAGAGAGTTTGCGTGCTCAATGGCATCATGTATCATCAGAGTGACATTACGACACTGTTCAGTGCCATTCTCCATTCTCACACAGCAGCCGTATCTGCCAGCATCAGCGAATTGCAATGCCCTGAACTTCACCCTAGAAATGAATAATCACAATTATCAAGCAGCGTGCAGCTGTTCGATGGATCTGCGCAAAGTTGGAAGACACTCAGTCATTGGGAGATTAAATCACCGCGTAAGAAGACATTACAACCAACGTAACCTAGAAAAGGGAGATTTTTATTACTACTACTACTATTAAAACAAAATTTAAAAATGTTACCAAAATGAGTAAAACATCACTTGTGTTGCCACTTATAGAAAAAATATAACCGCGTTACAGCCACGCAGAGAAAACAGAAGTGGTAAATCTGACTTCTTATGGGTGGCACCAACGGAAGTAGAAACCCAATAAGAAATGCAGTGTAGATGGGAATGTGCACATTACACGGCCAAAGACTAACTGGGCAATTTTCCCCCATTTTGGAACATAGCTGAGTAAACAGTTTACAGACAAAGTAAAGTAAAGTTTGTCTGACTACGCGCCATATAGGAGCTTGGGGGGAGAGGAGGTATAGCTCCTACTCATTCTTGACCTCGGCACTAGATGGGGGTGAGTGGTCAGCATCACGCCCCAGCCGGCTTTACCCCCGGGAAAGGACCCCCGGTACCCATTGTAGAGGAGGCTGGGTGGGCCCCAGAGCCGGTCTGGACGCAGAGACTAGAGGAAAGTTCCTTTGCCCCCGTCGGGGATCGAACCCCGGTCGTCCAGCCCGTAGCTAGTCACTATACTGACTGAGCTATTCCGGCTCATAGTTTACAGACAACAAATCTCAATAATCCCAACTTACGCCTGTCTGGTAATCTTGACCTGGGGAAGCCTGGATCGTAAGACAGTGCCATCCTTGTACCAGCTGACGTTTGCGACAGAGTCACAACGCAGTCGTAACTTGTCACCCACGGCTACCTTCTCTGTGAAATCAGCCCCACCACCTGCAATAAAATAGATTTAAGGATAATATTAAAATTGATTATAGATAAACTGCCTGTTAATGTATAAACTGGATTAAGCTACCTCAGTATGGGGTTCACTGATGAGTTTTGAGAACACGGTATATTGGACCTTTAAATTTTAAGGAAGTGGGGAACTTTTTGAGTAGCAAAATAAGTAGAACCACCAAATGCTTAAATAATATTTCCCATTTCAGTAAGTCAGTTATGTACTCGTGACAGGAAGATGGAGAAATTATATGCAGAGGGGCTTAATAATTTGCATTCTTCTCGAGATACCGAGACCAACAGATGAGGATGAGCTGGATGGGGCAGGAAATGCACTCTGAAGAAACGAGAAATGCATACAGAATTTTAGACTTAAGACCCGAATGCAAGAGACCACTTGGAATGAAAATTATTAAAACGCGTTTATTCATGGTTTATTTAACAACGATAACATCTCAGGAAGAGGGCACGCCCTAATGCGATGTTCTGTCCCTGTTAAAATGAATCTTAAGTGAATATGATGTGGAAGTTTTCTTAATCAGCTGAGCTACTATCAACTTGTCAATGACTGCATCAAGGTCTGATAGCGAATTTGTGTGTTCTACGCAGACACTTCTGAGCAAGCCACATTAAAGCTACATTAAAGCCCATAGTAGTCCACCTGCTGTTAAATTGTCTTCTGTGTCTGTGAGTCTGGCCAGCGGTTTAGACTCACAGACAGTTATGGCCGTCGAACAGTAAATGATTGCCACTATTAACCCTCGTTTTAATTGCGTGCAGTGAGTTCGCTCCGAGCTGTTTGGTTCTACGCATCCACCTCATTCTTTTGTCTACAAAAGCTGCTACATTAAACAGCAGGGGTCTAAGAAGGCAATTAATTGCCCACGCGTGCATTTCACCCTTCAAAGTACACTGGTAACTATATATACCACCTGCTTTAACATAACTCAGCATTTTGTATTTATGTGTTTCGTACGATTCTTAATGCAAACAGCAGCTTTAATCAGTTGATTTTCGTAACGGTGAAGTGTAGTGTTTTCTTCGCGGTACGGGCTGGATTTTTATATTCAGATGAGCTTCGGGTTCTGCCGTACAGAGTTCCGACGGGTTATGAAAACCACGTGGAATCGTGTGTGCGTGTGGAGGCGGCGTTTCATCAACTGGATGTGGCACACGGCATCAGTTTCTCCTGGCACAGGGAGAAAGGGAGAGGAGTGTGTCAAGAGAATTTTGCTGCACGTTCGCTGTCGCAATCTGCAGGAAAATAGTCTGGGGAAGTGTGAGGGACAATGGCGCGACTGGGCTGTCGTACGAAACAGAAGTTTGTCACTGTATCTCAAATACCGAGAAACAGAAATTATGGCTCTAAATTCGACGAAGACTTATGTCTCTTGGCGTCACCGCGGCATCGTAAGAAAAGAACTATCTTCGATGTGATTGGTTCATCCTGCTCTAACAGCCGTTTTTGAAGTCTAAAAGGACAGCTGAGAAGTCAAAGGAATTATGTGTCTTGGTGTCCAACAACAAATGAGAATCTTGTAGGTACCTGGAGCTGCAGACACGCAGAGCATCTGTGACGCACGTGTGTTGGAGCAGCGAGATGCCCCAGCTACCCGTCAGAAATTTCAACCCCCCACACGAGATCCAGTACAAACCCACATGGAAAACCCTCCACGCCCTCTCCCGTCCCTAAACAGAGCAGCAGCAGCAAATATATCGCATTATCCACACATAACCCGACCAGGGCTGAACAAAATCACAGACAGAACCGAAACACGCGAGCTCCATCTCCTACACAAAATGGAA